>WURS02231074.1:0-19801 GCA_011762765.2 Rhinocypha anisoptera | reverse complement strand
TAGGGGGACGGATATTGGGGGGGGGAGGCGTGGGGGGGGGGGGGGGTCGTAGAGGAATCATCGCCTTGAGGGGAATGGTGGAGCAAACCATCTAAACATCGGCTGCCGACTTCCTAACCCGGTGGAGAACCGGCGAAGACTTCACTCGAATAGTTCGCTGGGAAAACACCAAATCTTACAAAACGAAACCTCTTGCCTAAACTGCCTAAATTTGTAAGACATGACTCACTCATTTTAATAATATATGTGTGAGTTAAAATCGTCTTGCCCAATACTTTGATTTGGGCGTCTAGCTCCGAAGAAGTGCTATTAGTTGATCGTTTTTTTTCAACTATTTTACTACATCCGTAAACAGAGATTCCATAAATTAAAATATCCAATCATTCAATGCGTGTCAATACAGCCTGTATTATAATGCTTTGATTCCAACTGTCTCCATATTAAATAATGCAATTTAAGACAAATTACCTTAAATTCACAATAGTATTGCTTTTTAAATATTTGGTTGTTACCCGGTAATGACTGCCACTGTTTACTCATGGCCCGCGGATAAATGATTCTCAATCTAAATCAAAAACTCTTCTACCATATCTTTTTCAACCGCAATCTTTAGTTCTCAATTTTGGACTCATAAAATAATATTAGTTCTACTTCTCTAAAACTTTTGCTATTATATAAAAAATTTAGTGGATTAATTATACCAATATCCAAAACTAACCTACATAAAAAATGTCTATAGATCATTAGCTTCCGTATTTTAATACAAAAACTATTTATTTTTCTTTTGATTCATCACATTTTAAAAAGTTCACTATGCTGACACATATTTTCATTGGAGTTTAAAGGCAGTCAGTTTCAATTGGTGCATAAATTATAATTTTAGTTAATCAGAGATTAAAAACAAAAAATTAAAGAATTTATTTAGCTATATAATATTTTTTTTAAAGTCCGCTTCGTGTAGGAAAATGGAGTAAAGTAGTTTCAACGACAGAATATTTTTACGATTTTAAACTGACAGTAGGACATTACTATAATAACAAACTGTAAAATCTAACCAAAAATATTCGCAAATGTTGCTTTTATAAAATATTTTATTTAATTCTAGAATTGTGTGAGTCATATCCTAGCAGTAACACATATATCCGATTTTCGTCTTGCATTAGCTTTTTTCCTCTGCCAGCTGCCCTTGAAATATTTGTATTTCATTACATTTCCATTTTTAGAGCAAAAATGGATTACAGAAAATGAAACTAATGACTCATCTTAGCAAAGTAAGGAAAGTGTAGGAAATATCCGATGAAATTCGAACTTATTCGATTTTTAAAAAATCCTCAAGATGCTAACGATTAGCCAGAAGAAGCTAGAGCTTTTGTCATCGAATGAAGAAAAAACAAAGTAAATCGCTTGTAAGATATTTAAGTTTTTAATCACATTGCACTATTAATAATATAAAATCACATGAAAACTTGTGATTGCTTGTATTTGTTATCCTGGATACGATCTCCGTTCTTAAACAAAAAATTGTTTTCCGAGAGTCTCATAACTTTAAGAAACGCAACACGGTTTATCTCGTATCTCTAGGTTAAACTGTTAATAATTTAAAAAAGATGTACACTGGCAAAATTATTCATAGAAAAAGAATACTCAGCATAGTATCATCCGTGAAGGCCTCGAAAATACTATTTCCTTATAAATCGAATATTTTTTATTGATTTCCAGTGAATCGACACAGAGTCAGTCAGGGACAGAGGTTATGGTTCCTTTTCTTGTGGATTGCAACACCTATTAGTATTAGGCAACCATCACAGAGGAGTTCCACATAATTAGCTACACAATTTAGTATAGTAAAGTAGAATAGAATAGAAAAAATAGAATAGTAAAGTTTTTGGGAGAACGAGAAAGATGAAAATAAAGGTATCCGTGGTATTGTTATAGTCTATGTAGAAGGTCAGCATGTCTTAATGCACACATTACTCAACATATGGAGCATAGGTATCAATAATAACATTTTGAGCTGTTTCCTCGAGTTACTAGAAAGGTTAAAATGATGCAAACTCAATCTTCACGAGGGACCAGTATTTTTATTTGTTTAAAACAGTGTCGTGTACATTTGAAAAATTCTCCAACCCATGGACCACATTCACTCTCCTTACCGTTTTCCACTAACTTTCATATCCTCCAACCTCTTCCAGCCCACCTCAATCTCGCCCAAAGAGCAACGGGACCCCCGAAACCCGTCAAGAGCACGAAACCGCATCTTCCCGTGAGTCCCTGCACCAGGGAAAACCCAACCTCCTCCTGGCATCACCAAACGACATAAAATGTGCCCTCATTCCCCGTCCCCCTTTTCTTCCCGCACTCAACCATTTCCCCTTCCTCCCTCCCCCTTTTTCAAATGCCCTGCGACCGATAAAAGGACATACACAGTATTCGGCAGGGAATGGACAGTTTGTCGATTGTTTTCCCTCTTTCTCTCTCTCTCTCTCTCTCTCTCTCTCTCTCTCCTACCCCCATACCCCGCTCCGTGCCGCCCTCTGCCCCCTCCCCACCAGTCAACGGCGTGCACAACCCATCGACATCACGGATGATTGACTCGTCGCCTGAATCGGGCTCGTTTCCTCTTCGGCGCCCTAGATGGCTCTGTTCGGACCTCCATTGTATTTTCCCCTCGTTCCACCGCGTCTCCACTCTCCTCCCACTCTCTCAACCCACAATGCAACTCAACAAACTCTCCCTTCTACCCCCACCCTCTCTCTCTCTTTATATATATATACTCTGCTCTCTGCATTCTCTCTACTCTCTCTGCCCTCTCTACTCTCTCTTCCCTCTCTACTCTCTCTACCCTCTCTACTCACTCTACCTTCTCTACTCTCCATACCCTCTCTACTCTCTCTACCCTCTCTCCCCTCTCCTCTCTCTCTACCCTTTCTACTCTCTCTACCCTCTCTCCTCTCTCTACCCACTCTACCCTCTCTACTCTCCCTACCCTCTCTACTCTTATCTGCTATCTTTTCTCTCTCTACTTTCTCTTCTCTCTCTACTTTCTCTTCTCTCGCTCTACTATCTCTTACTCTACTCTTTCTCTCTACGCTTTCTCTCTCTCTATTTCCATCTCCCCCCTTATTTCTCTCCCTCTCTCACACACACCTTACACAGTCATCACTCCGTCCGCAGCGAGTCCCAGAGCAAGCCCAAAAAAAAATTCCATCTCCGATGCATTTCTGCTCCTTTTCCGTCCCTCCCCCTTTTCAATCAATCCTCCTTCCAACCCCCGTGTACCCCTCCCTCCTTCTCCGAAATTCCTCCCTTCTCGTTCCCCCTAAAGGCAAAAAAAAGGGCGAGGACGGTCCGTCCCGCCTCGCCTCCATATCGCACCTCATCTTGTGGAACACACGTCACTATTCGGAGCTACATTGAGCCCCAGAAATAAATTTCAAAAGAGACGGTGTGGGAAAAAAATGATGAAAGAAATAAAATTAACGCAGCTGCGGGTGGAGGGAGAGAACAGGTGACAAACGGATCAGTTTTAATCCCGCGAGATTGCCTTTCTTGTTCCCAAGCCAGGAATCGAAGTGATGCGATCGATCTAAGTCACCTTCGATCACGTTCGAAATTTACATGGACCTCCATTTGGTCCGGTGGAGTATTTGTGAGATCGAGGCTAAAATTTTAGCTTCCATGGATCAACGGAAAAGGGATTCGTTCTAAATATTCTTGGTGTGGTGTGTGTGATATTTCCTCCCGCAATAGCTGAATTCTCTCATTTTCAATGAATTAATTCTCATATATCTTTACTGTAATACATACGATTTGTAGTCTTGAAAATAATAATCTGTGCTCCTTTAGTTTATGTTATCCATAACTTTTAAGTTCCTCCTGTTTTAATCAAAGAAATAAAATTTGACCTTGGAACTATTAACTTTATTTTAATAAACTTTAATACGCGGTTAAGTATCTCCCCAAACTTCAATGTTATAAATTATTTTAGTCAAGATTCAACTGTTATCAGTAAACAAGATATTCAACTGTATTAGTGAAAAAAGAATGAGACATTTTGTTCTAGAATACTAGTATATTAATCAGGTTCATTCCTCTGAAAATATGGAATGGTCCCTATTTAGATTATGACGGCGACCGCTTAGACGATAGCTTGAACTGGGATACATAATTTACTAACGGGAAGAATCCTGGTATTATTTGTTCACTGAATTCATTTTAACCCACGGACTAAATACCAAATTTTATAAATAAAGCACATTTAAATATTTCATTTTTAAACTGTAAAATTTAAGCAAACATTGGATCGCTTCTCTTTCATTTCTCTTTTTAAAGGTTGTTATAATTATTTTCACCATCGTAAAAAATCACACCCAATAAATTCTGCCTTTACTAAATGTTTTATTAACACTTTGTTACGAGGGCCTCAAAACGGATTAATAAACCCTCATGTCGGTATTCTGGCCCCTTGAGCAAATTGATGTATCTTCTCGTGCATGGCGAACGGCACCCGAAATTTGAAAACGTTTATTTGCTTAATGGAGAGCAATAGCGACACACAGAATTGCCGTCCAATGGACACGGTGGCAATTTAGCAGTAAGCATTGGTTCTATTCGTCGGACAAACGTTTACAGCTGCTTGGTAACCAATCAGGAGTGATTTCCAGGTCAGCTGCTGTGAGATGTTTTACTGTTCGCATAAGATAAGTGTGTTATTGCGTCTTCGATTGAAACTGGTGAAACATAAAGTTAAAACTACAGATCTTTAAGATTTAAAAAATATTAGGTTCCGAAACGCCTAACAATTTTGTGAATTGAAGATTAAGAATATAAAAGTCAATGTGTTAGGGGTAGATTGTAATAGAAATTTTAAAAAGTTTACAACCGTGTGAAAACCTACCCCTTGTCCTCCTCCTACATTTGACAAAGTAATAAATAATTTTTCGCTCTCTTATGCGGGAATTTCATCTTTTTTATTAATTAAAGAAATTTCCTCATAGGAGTATTAAATGCTACCTAGGTTTTTCAACACATGGTATTACGTTATCATGACATATTCAATTACACCAAATCGTCCTTTTTATGGTCAATCTGTTCAAAATGTTCATTGCGTAAGTACTTATCACCCACCTTACGCACATGGTGCCTATATTAAATTCTTTGCATCAAATAAGAATTCATAAAAATATAAATTCAACCGCTAACCCGGTAGGCATACTGATAATTCATATATAAATTGATCAAGGTAGTTAACTGAAGCGAGATAAATAAATTATGACACGTTGGGAAGAACGCATGGAGGGAAAGTAAAATCATAAGATAAACCAAGTTGAAGATTGAAGAAAGAGAGTTCCAAAGACTGGTAAATTGAAGTGGGAGAGTTGATGAAGCCAAACAAAACCGGTGAAAGTATCGTGATAAATGAGCTGCATGCATCTTTTGGGAAAGGTGAAAGATTAGAAGGCCATTGCCAGTGAATGGGGTGCCATTGTAGTTGCTGAAGTGCTTGGGAGACGAAGGAATAAAAGAATTAACAACTTCATTCAGTGAGATGCCATCGTCATCAAAGGTTGTCAATGCTAAAATTGGTATGCAGCTCCTCTCCAACACAAACTTTCAACATGCCAACTTCTTCAAACCCCAGTAGTTCCTAACTCAAAAATTCCCCATTGTTCTCTCTCGTACTCCCTCCTGATGAAGTCATGGGATGTTGTTGTCTATGTATGTTGAAGATAACAGAACACAGAATGGACTCTTAACAGGCACGGGAGAAAGAAATAGAAAACCTATGATCAATAGAAAAAAGATAGCAAATTCAAAAAAAGAACACACAAAGCTGAAGAGGAAACTATACGTCGGAGAAATGCAGTTGAAAAGGAAACCATAAATAGCAAACGAAATACTGAACTTGATTGAAGATAGAAGAAAATGTAAAAATGCAAGAACTGAGGAAGAGAGTAACTCATGCAAAAGAATAAGAAATGAAATCAGCCGAAAGAAAAGGAAGGCTAGGGAAGAATGGATGAAACAACGGTGCGAAGAGGTATTACCTAATCTCTCACAAGGTAAAGTATAGTCAGTATACAGAATCGTGTGAAGCCATCTCAATGAACGTAGGGCAAAAATTACATTTTCATATACTTCTACGAACGTAGAACAAATAATAAATGGCTACGGCAGAAAATGAAAAATTCGTATTGGAGACAAAGATGAGGCGAAGTGATGAAAACGATATTTAGGGAATCTAGAATTTATAAAACTTCTTGATAATGACCTGATAAGGTCGAAACAGGTGGAGTTTTATAAAATATACCATGGAATACAACCAAGTGTTTTTATTTCTATAATGTCTATCTTCCACAAAGATGACTTGCCGACCATTGATTCTATTCGGAACACTTGTTTGGTGAAGAAGGCGAGTCTTTCCAAGTTAGAAAACATATTTAGGGAAACTTTAAGACGGAAAAGAAATACAGGACAGAAAACTCGAAGGCGATGAAGAAGTCGATGGCAATGAGAAAGGAGCCCCCACACTCAGGATAGAATTAGATGGTGTCTTAAAGGATCTACGGTCAAATAAAGGCACCAGGGACTGACAAAAATGTCATCCGAATCATCAAGAACACATGGTGCTGACACACAAGAATGTTAGAAATTAGATATTGAATGAACTATTTCACCTCATATTCGATATGTATGGAAGAAGAAAAATACGAATGAACTTCAAGAAAAATATAATCGTCCCACAACCGAAAAAGACTATTTGGCTATAGAACGGGGGGGGGGGACAGGTTCAAGCCCCAGTGAGGCCTCTGGACATCTCGTGCTAAACCCAAGCTGAGTGATTTTTCTGGGTGTTAGATAGTAGTAGTAGTATTTCTTTCTTCTTCCTGTTGGTGTCTCTGTCTTCCGACAGGTTTCAACTGGCTGTCCTCCATCGCAGTCGGTCCTGAGCATCTTATTTCATTTGCTTGTAAGTTCGGCCATTTTTTACGTCGTACATTCCCATTTTTCTTCTTGCTGTTCCTTGATTTCCTTCTATTTTTCCCTCGATTACTCTTCTTATATGCCATTTCGGCGTAATATATACCCCAACCAGGCTGTCTCCCTCTTTTTTAATTTCCCTTCAATTCAGTTTTCTTTCCTCACCTAATCTCAACAGTACTTTCTCATTTCTAACTCTATCAGTCCATTTCACCCCAACCACCCTCCTCCACAACCACAATTCGAAACGTTCCAAGTGCTTTTCATCTTTCTTTTTGACTGTCCATGTTTCACTACTGTAAGTCGCCACACTCCACATAAAACATTTAGCAAATCTCTTTCTCAATTCTATTGGAAGTCTGCATGCTGTCAGAATCCCTTTCACCTTCTCAAATGCTCTTTTACCCATTGCTATCCTCTGCCTTACTTCCTTGGTACAGCTCTCATTTTCAGTCACTCCCAAACATTTCCATAAAAATTGTCCAAAACAGGTATGTCACAGTGGTCAGGAGCCGTTCAAAGAAATAACAAGAATAAATTTACAAAAAACAATAGATTTGCATTTTACAAAAACAATAGATTTACATACTACGACATATGTTTGGGAAAACACCAATGTGCACTTTCATCAGAATTATTTACAAAATTAGTTTACTGTTTCTGTTCACTTGTCATATATTCTACGTACTCATCTACAGTGTAAAAATATTATTTCAAAAATAGTTTACAAAGTTTTTGCTTAAAACTCTTTTCACAAATAATTTTAATAACCACTGGGACCATATTAAACCATTGTGCCCCCTTGACCTTGAGCTATTTTTCAAACAATGGTAGTTTATGTTTTATTACAAGTACTTATCTCTTGTTTCATATTTATAGATCTCCTTACCTTTTTTCAGCAAATTTAGGTTATTATAAGCGTGTACGAGTGTCTGATATACTACGAATATATCCTGGAAGGGTCATAATTTCTAGCTGCTTAAAATCTAGTTTGAATGACTCCTTTGATTTTAAGTTGGCTAGATATCTAATAGCTTTCTTTTGGAGCACTAAAATACGTTGTAAATTTCATTTATACATAGGTGTGCCCCCGCAATATTCCAAAGAAACCGCGGGTGGCAAAGGGAAATGAACTCCCCCCCTAATCCGACGTCTGAATGTTTGCTCGCCCTTGGGCTCAGTACAAGGTGAGCTCTACTCTCATCTAAAAAACCAACCTTATGGTTGATTACGTGTTGGTGATGGTGGTATCCATTTTTAAAACATCCTAAATCTATATATTAACTATAAAACAGTAATTGAAGGAAATAAGACACAGCAGGATATCTGGTTCCACAAAGTATTCACAATAGGTATTAAAACCAAATGGATAAAACATGATAACCCTTGCAGTAGGTAGGCACACATAAAATAAAACTATCATGACATTCAAACATCTCCCCAGTAAGAATCCATACCTTAATTTTTCTTTGAAGATCACTACGGAAGCTTAATTACTGTCTAAATGAAGTTTTTTTTTCTATTTGTACTTATATATATATATGTGTGTGTGTGTGTGCTTATATATACGACTCGTACTTATATATATGCATGTACTTATATATTTTCAGACTAAATTTATGGTAAATTGAGTCAATTTTTCTGTTGGCACTAGTTTAACACTGCGTATCAACAGGATTTTCCTGAATTACTTGGTCGATATTTTAGAGCAGAAAATAATTAGAACTGTAATCGTGCCAGCATGAAAAAAACAGTCAAACCAATTAAATATGGAACTCCTCCAAAAATATCTGCTCAAAGCAAGCACTATATTCTGGGAATCAGTTTCCCGCGGAGTATGATTAAAAGTTCAACTGAAACAGTGTAAAATATCCCGATTACTTTGACTGTAGTCACGTACAGTTTTGTCTAGAAGTGCGAAAGCAGAATACTCAAAACTAAGAGCATGTTGTTGAGCCAACTGTTGACCTCATATATGTTAATTCTGAATCTTCTCGTGGTAACGTATACGTAATTCATTTGGCTCAATTCTGAAAATTAATGTTTGTGATTACGTCATCTTACCTGATACCAAATATTGGGAAAAAGATATTTTACTTCAAATTTGTGGCAGTATTATGTCCGGTTTTTTCAATTTATGATAACACTTTTCAACGCTAGAGATTTTGTTCTTTCTTGAATCGTTTTTAGATCCTAAATATTATACCATATAATTAATACCAAGCGCCAATTTCCAAATGGTGCTCATGATTCCACTCGTGTCCTCGTCTAAGGCTCAAAAACTGAAATCCTTTTTCTGAAGCATTATCCCAAAACCAGGGACTTTAGAAGGGGGACCTAGAATATTGTATGTCCGAGCTTCCTTCAAAGTAAATGTCTTGCGAACTGTCATATGATGGAATGGCATAAGCCAGGAAATCAATTCCAATTTCGTTGTTTTTATGATGAGCTTGTAACAAATTGCATTGTCTCACAGGGTCAGCCTCTTTCTTGACGTGAATTCATAAGCCTATCGATTTGAAGATTATCCTTGGCCCATAAATGTCAATTCTTCGTTCACCAGGCCCGCAAGTTGGTTGATCGATGTTGACCCGATTCTTAAGGTTGCTTCCAGCACGAGATGTGGAATTTACAAACAAATTCTCAGATCCAAGTTGTAGCTCAAAAAATTTTACATTAAAGCCTTCCGAACGCCAGTGATATAAGTTAGCTAAACTCGAAACTTATTATGTCAATCTTACCATGAATGGTTAGGAAATTCTGGTTCAAAACTGGATCAATAGTTTCGGTCTTGTCATTTTCGCAGTCGCAGTCTTGTCAATCGCAGGGAATTAAATTAGGTAATTGAGATTTTTGAGGGATAAATGGGAAGCCTGTTACTAAGATACCTTCTATATGCAGCAGTGCGTGTTTCAGTGAAACCTTATCGTCATATATATATATATATATATACTCGTATAGAGTCAGCCAGTTACGTCAGACCGACGAAGGGGCAAGCAAGCCCCGAAATATCTCTAAATATCTCTTCCCAATGTGAGTCTTTTAAGAATTTCTTTCTATGTGTGCGTGTATAAGTTAGTGCGTGTGTTCGTATATATGTACTATATATATGATGAACAAACACAGAACAATGAAACATAGACACAAATAAATAAAAGACGAAACACATTTTGATATTTCGAGCGACAGCTCTTCTTCAGAGTTGAGGTAAGAAGGGGGTAATAAGGAGGTAAGCTATATATATATATATATAACCGACCGGGTTAGCCTGGTGGGTAGCGTGCTCGCCGGCTAACCCAAAGGTCGCGGGTTCGAATCCCGCCCAGGGTGGGTGTTGGTGTTTGCCCAGATGGGTTTTTTCTGTGACTTGAAGAGGTGTGAAATGACCATAGCCGTCGAAGCACCCTATAAAAACGAAACTATATATATACTCGTATATATATAATATATATATATATATTACCCAATGAAATAAATTTAAGTGGTAACCCCTGTAATCTCGTGAATCCTATCCGAGGCATCAAATGTAGTGAAGTCTTTCCGGTCATTAGGTAAAGCAATGATGGTTATCCTTAATAGACCTTTTTTTAGCGAATGCCATAACTCTTAATTGCGACTTCAATTACTTGTGTGGGATGTATTTATTAGCAAACCAGAGTTAATGCAAAAGTTATGAGACGCCTATATTACCCGAAAAACTCCCATGCAATTTTGAAAATGTTGTCTTTTAATTAGGATATGGAGGTATGCTTTTCTCAATGTGGTCTAATGCAGACTATTTATAATGAGACTGTACTTGGTCATATTTTACATCTAAATATATACTTTTCCTATAAAAAAAACCTGCAGATACAAATTAAATCGTATGTGAGAGTGTAAACTCTCGTACTAGTAGAAAACTTCAGTAATTTTCTGAAAATTTATTGTTAGCTATAGACTATAGGTAAACAATCAGTTTTAATATGGCAACATATTTAAAGCTCTCTTAGAGCCTGAGAAAACTAACGGAGAATAAACGATGCTGGAAAATAATACGACCAGTAGCTTAACCTGGAAATACAACCAAAAAATCGATGGTCCCAATAATTGTTAAATGAAAAATAACATCATTTCTCGTTTATATATTATATATCAATACTGTATGGTTCAAGATTAGTTATTACCAAAATAATTAAACACGTCATACTTTCATTTTCCGTCCATAGAAATTCCAACTTAAGTATTTAATAACACCTTTTATATTATTAAAATGATTTTAATTGCATTCAGTAGATCTATCCCTTTATTTTGCACTCATTCTTGATCATTTATCGTGTTGCATTATAATCTTATTCCTAATTCCTATACCTAAACTCCAACTGGAATAACACGAATTTAAAAAGTAACGACGATCGTGAATGGAGATATAGTCGTGACTGGTTCACCATTTCAAGCAGTAGTTATTAAAATCTCTGGCAACCGATCTGTAGGAAAATAATAATAATTCCGACTCTAAATTATCCTAACTTTTCCAAAAAATCGTTCCTGTGACAGGCCGAACTTCGAAATTTCTAACTTCGGGAAAGAAACTGTACCAATTCAAATAGAAACCGTCGCAGTAAATTTTAAAACGAAACTACTCCGAGAAAAAAGATGTCTTTTAACTTCTGAAACATCCGGAGATGATCAGTAAGGTCTCCCTTCTCTTTTTGGACAAAAGAACTTTGTCTGTTCAAATTTTCCGAATTTCTTCTCGTCGAGTATTTCGCTCTATTCGTGCGAGAATGAACTTGAAGAATATCGTCTGCTGTATTTAAAATTGATTTCATGGAGCAAAGGTATTGAGTCAGAGATTTGTAGACTTGAGCCAGGAAGATATGCCATTCCAGTAGTATGTAGCTTCGATAATCCCATTACCTTCTATAATTGGAGTTGGGAAGTCTGTAGGTGATCTAATTTATCCGTTGAGTTTTCGCGCAGGAAGGTGAGAGATAGGGCAAGGGACTGAGTGCGAGAGAAAGATAGAGAAGATAAGTAATTTAATCCAAAGAAAGTAATCGGAACAGGGAGTGCTTTACTAACTGAGAAAATATGTATTAATAAAGGGTTGTGAACTTACTAAAACTCCAGACGAAAATAAATCTCAGGCGAATGAACGCTCCCTTAACTATTTGTGCCAATCGGTGAGATATTTCATGATTGTAGCTTTAAAACTAAGTCTTTGGAATTTTGCAAGCAAATATCCAATTAATTACGTTCCGATCTAAGGCGACTTTGACCTAATGTATTCATTTTAAAGGCTTGATTTAATTTCCTCTTTAATAATAGAATTTTAACCGGAATTTAAACAACCCTTGTGAAATAAGTATCGAATTCAGGTTTTTTAAATAACAGCTGAAAATACTCTATTGAGCCGGCCGGGTTACCCGAGTGGGTTGCGCGCTCATCGTCTGACCCAAAGGTCGCGGGTTCGAATCCCATGCAAGGCAATGATGTAGTCTTTGTCTCAAATTAATTTTCCTGACAGGTTAGCGTCAGGAACCATTCGGCCATAAAAATCTTTTCCATAACCACTTTACAAAGCGATCCCAGATTAAACGGGAAAAGAATTAGGACGAAAAAAAATCTAATAATAATCTATCCTTGAGATCATTTATTAGTTAGGTTACTAAGAACGCCAATAAAATCGTGAATATGTTGTGTCATTTTCGCAATTATTGATCGTATTTTAAATACTGCGATTAGTTGTTTGTTCGTTTTCGAGGATACATCTACCTTGTTAACTTGCCGAATCAAATTCAGATACATATTCACATTCAAATCCTCATTCACCATTCATTTAGTAAGACCACAATAATTACATTTTCCCAAGAATGTATGATGGATGCAATAAAACAGGGGTGTCAAACTGCCAGGTCCCAGAGGTAATTTTTTGTGACCCACGATTCTCTGAAATAATATGAAAATTGAAAAAATTGTTATGAAAAAAATTAGCGCTCCTATCCATATTTCTGAATCCTTACTTCAGAATATAAATTTAACAATGTGTAAATGTGATGTGGCCTATGTGAATCTTGCCTGCTCCACCAAATGGCCTGTGTTTTTAATGAGTTTGACACCCCTGCAATAAAATATTTGATTCTTGCCTGCTATGGGATTCAGTTCAATTAAATTGAGTGTCTTGTGCGGCAGTGGGAGAGGCCTCTGCGGTCGTCATCAGACGAAAGTCAAAACCAAATTTTTTTTTAAGTGGAAGAGAAAACATGGAGAAGAGGATTGGTCTATTATATTTCGTATTGCATTATATATTGTATTGGACGAAGTAAACAGGGTACATGACCTTTATGAGAAAATGTTTCGGAATGTTCGTGGAAGAAAGAACCAGCCAGTGATGAGATTCAGGAATGATCTCAAAGGGAGAAGTAAAGGTTGAGTATAAGTTAGTGGAATATAGTTTAGGAATAAGAAGTGACAGTGGGGAGAATTAGTGGTATTTTGTATTTCAGAAGGTTTACAGTCATGTCCAATACATGATTCAATCTCCACAAAAACATAGCTATTTTTGCGGTCACTGAAAAACCTAGATTTACGCTAAATCACTTCAGTAATGTACACAGAGCTTCCATCTTAAAGACTATACTGGTAAATATAAAATTAATTCCTATTAGATTTTATGTAGGACTAAGAAAATAGATATGGCAGATTTTTGCTATCTCATTCATGGCATTTATGAAGGAGAATGGCCATAAGAACAGCATGATATCTCAGTGAAGTGATTTTCTACTAAACAGGGGAGGCAGGTTTAGAGACTTCTGTAGATGATCTCTCATTGCCTTCCTCAACATATTTTTTCATGATACCACCACCTGACTGGTTGGCAACCCTCACTGTGGAACCAGAGCTTGGATGATATTCCTCAATAAAATGGATGAAGTAGTCTGGGCATTAAAATAAAATGTATGTCACAAGGGAACTCCTACCAGGGGAGTGCATTAACAGAAAATATTAGAGAATTATTATATGGAGTGTAGTGTCACAATTTAGCAAAATATATTTATACTTATAGGTTAAAGTTATATAATTCTATAGAAGAATGGAAGAAACAAGAAAGAAAAATAAGATGTCAAAGTAAGACCCATTCATTTGGTGGGAAAGTGGTATAAAAAACCAATACAAAAAATTATTATTAAATTTTTTACAAATCCAAGAAATTGATCATCAAATGATGGTACACAGACCCTATGGTCAGCTCAATATAGAACAATGTGTTAACCAATCTTCTAATGAATATATAATAAAGAATTTTGGAATGAAACATGCCCTTGGTGCTTGAAGTGACAAAAAAGAAGAAAGATTACAAAAGAACATTAAAGAAATAATAAAACAATTTTCTATTATAAGAAATGATCAGTGCAACCAATTTTCAAAAGGATTGGAATCATGAGACAGACATACCATGTTATGATGAAAGACAACATATGATGTAGGTACCTATTAATTTCATTCAAAGAGAGATTCTCAAGTCCTCCCATGCCTAAATTTCTTTCACTTTATATCAATATTATTTTTTCACCCTGTTCCATGCCCATATGTTAAATACATCTATATTCTGCACATTCTGTTTCCTCAAATACCAAACTAATGATGCTATGTAATGGTCTAAAATGCTAACGTTCATATTCCCTAATATTTGCTCTGTATTTCTACTTTCTTTCATCCATTTCCTCTACTTCACGGATGCTGCTTTTGCTTATACAATTATGTTCTTATTCCTGCACCCAATTTATTTCATATTAATTTCCAAAAAGGTAAAGAGTTCTGATTATCCCATCCCATATGTCTTCTTAATTCTGTTTTTCTTTTTATTTCTTGAGAATCACATTACTACTCTCTCCTTTTCATTCATTTACATTCCTTTAGTCCTGTATTTAACCTAATATACATTCAGTAAGGGTTAGAACCCATTTATTGACCATTTTCCACTGCCCTTCCACCATTTTTCTATCCTCCTATTCCTTTCTTATCTCATTTTCTAACTCTTTACATTACCTATTCCCTACATCCATGTTTGTACATTAATACTCCCTTATCCCTTCAATCCTAGTCATCTTCTCTGGAGCCCAAGGCTTCTTCATTCATTATGCATCTATTCTTCTTGTTTACTTCTCAGCAGTTTTTATTTCATCTTTAAGATAATCCAATTTTCTTCTACTTATTAAATCCCCTAATCCTTTTTTAGCAATAGTTATGTAATATTCATTCCTTTTAGTTTTTATTGAAACTTATAATTTTTGTGTAGTAATTTCCTTTGTTTGCTAATCCTCTTACGTTTTAATTTCAATTTTATAAGAACTAAAGTAATTCACATCTGTTCTTTGATTTGGTTAAGTGATTAACAGCTTAATTAGTTAGCATGAACCACCCTGCAAGAGGCAATAACCTACAGTTACAGTTATAGTGGTCTTTAGAATATGTAAGTCCTTCCATCACACCAAGGTTTTACTTTATGGAAAGGAGTGATATGTAGGAATGATAATTTTTAAATATCAGCAAACAGTACTTTTAGCCTTAGAAGGAAAATGCCCAATAAATCCAAAATTAATGGCCAATAAACAACCAAAGGAACAGATGTCCTATTGCAACTTATTGAAATGAAATATGACCTATGGCTATTAAAATGGCATCAAGAATGGACACAATAATTTTCAAATTATTGTTACACCATAGCAAAAGAAATTAAATTTCACAAAATAATGACAGCTCAAGGATTGAGATATGGGATGAGTAGGAAAATTTCAGAAAGAATCAAATGACATAACCAAATGGAATTGTTTAGAAGAGACAAAAAATCATATTACAAATGAAGACATTAGAACTAAACTAAATACATGCCTCCACTGGATATGAGAGGGTTAAAAAAAATGGAAATAATGCATTTAATGTGAAGATAAATTTTTTAATGAAAATTAGACTACCTCCAAAACAAGTACCAACAAATGACATCATAAAAAAATGTTGCAATAGAAAGGAATATGTATTAATAAAGAAATAAAAAATGAAAAACAATAAATTCATTATTTTTCCCATGGCAGCTACTGTAATACTTTTATTAATCCCAACATATTTTAATATTATATACTTTATATCTTTTGAGAATCCCTGTTATGTATGTTGTTTTTCTTTGATTTGGCAAAAGTTTCTCCCAAGTCCTTAAGGATTCTTCAGGTCAAAAAAGACATCACAGGAGTCTTAAGAATAATATCTTAATATTGCTAGCTGCTTATTAAACCATTAATGCCAGTAAGGTAAATGCAAAAATTGATGTAACTCATTCATCGATTAGTAATTTGCAAAATAAAACAAAGGGATTATAGAAATTAGAGGAATTTATTTAAACTTTTTAGAAAAAAATGTTGTCACAAAATAAGGATGGTAGAAATATGGATGTTTTTATAACTATTTTTAAGAAGTCTTTTCTTACATTTTTATGTGACAAATAAAACATTAATTTTTACTATCATGTGTGAAACAAAATATTTTAATTACTTTTCTGGTTATTCCAGAAATTTTTTCCATTGATTATTTCAAGATAAGAGCTTTATCTGCATCTTTTATTACATTTATTCACCCTGACAAATTGGAGGAAATATTGTAAATTTTCACATGATAGTGACCACTACGTCCAAGATAAATTTAAACACAGCCACCAATAATGTTTACCCTTTCATATAAATTAATGCATTGGTCACAAGTATCTACTCTACCCATGCTCGCACTGCATATAGAAATTATTGCAGCTGTAAAATGCTAATTTATAGTAATAGAACATTGTTCTTTCTGCATCCATTTTGACTTAACAGAGCTGTAACTTAACAGAACAAGTTGACATGCCCAAGGAATCTCCTTTTTTTGCTTTCATCTTTGGCTGAATATTTCACAGTATCAAATTGTTCCACCACAGTAGACAATTATCTATTTGAAACTCTCTTTTTTTCATTTTTCATTATTATAAGTTTCTTCATCCATTATAGAAAAGATTGCTTAATTTAGTTTATAAAAATATTTTCCTTAAAAAATTATTTATACAGATTAATTTATATGTAATTGTAATTAAAAACATTGGTTAAATTGGTTTTTTTTAAAATTGGTTAAACATCCAGCAAATGCTGGACTTTGAAGTGTTGAAATTTATTCATAAAATTAAAATTGGGTTGATGCCACCGTATCTAGCAAAATTGATTCTCACCAATTGTGATGTTCATAAATATGCCACAAGAGCAAAAGGTGATTTTCACATTCCCTACATGAGTAAAGCTGTGACGCAAAACTCTGTGTTTTTTAAAGGAATATTTTTGTACAATACATTGGACAATGATATTAAAGCTATTCAATGCATGAACAGATTTCAAGTAGAGGTAAGATGATGGATTGTTACCAAAAGCCAATCCAATGCAATAGTATAGTTATATGTAAAATATGTACCATATATGATTTACAATTTGTATATATATATATATATTGTGATAAGAATAGCTAAATTTGCTAATAAAGACTGATATTATTATTATTATTACTTCAAGCTTGTCTTCAATTTCAAGGCAGAAACGTGGCAACGTCGCATTCATGACGCCTCTGCTCTCCGACTGTAAGGTGCCGTACATATATATACCTACGTTGCCGTAGTCATGATCCTTCGATTCGCTATTATCAGAGCTATTGTGACCACACACATTAGTATTAGCTACAATATTTATTCCATTTCGCCTCAGTGATACCCGTTGTCGATATACTTTCTCTTTAACGCGCTTTCCTCTCCAAAAGTAAGCCTCGTTACTTGACATTTTTCCAGTGTAATACTGCAGTCCTGACAACGTATGAATGAATGCGACGTTGCCAAAATGTATGGCAGTATAAATCATTTTGTTTTTTTCATCTATGATTATATAACAAATAATTTTAACAATATAAATGTATCGGATAAACATCTTAGTTTTTTTAAAAGAAATAATTACAAAAAATATCAGATAATTAATTGAGATTTACAATTTCCGATATTTTAAGGGCATAGGTTGGTCACAGGAGTCAAAAAAATGGGTCCCTTGAGCTTAAAATTGATGTAAATATCGAATTAATCTGCCTAAAAAATACATAAAGTACAAATAACAACTGAATAAATTCAACTTGATTCAGTTGTTCTTCCTAAATGAAGCAAAACATCACAATAATCGCTTTATATCGAATCAGTAACTTTAGACTACGGTTGTATAGTCAATAAATCCTTAAGAAAAATATTCAGAGCGAATGGACCATTCACATAATATTGCGCAATTGATCGTAATGCATGCAATCTTGCCAAAGAACGGCGGGAGTTGAGGAGGACAAATTCGCTCACTCGTCAAAAAAGGGACGATTTAGAAGTTTTTCTTCCATCTGCCCCCTTTCCTGCCCATGATAAATCACAAACAATTTATTCAACGAGAGCAATATTTCTCCGGAAGGTGGGTTATTCCGACTTAAATTTGACAAATTTTTGAGTCGAGTTTGACAAATGATTTAAAGTTTCATCAAGCCATTTTCAACGTGTTTGTCTCATGTCGTATAAAATGACGCATGAAGTCGAAAAATATTCGTACAGCGCAGGATACTTAACACGTGGCATAAAATTTTCCCGGGAAAGATAACGTTAAGTCACTTGCGGATCCTCACGAAAAATGGTATTTGGACGGACATCAGAATACCGGAACTGGGTGAAACACCTCGCGCATCAATATTTGGTCGAGAGCGTGCCTTCGGCGAGCACTTTTAATGCGACACAGAGCAATGCAGTTAGTTAGGGTCGTGGACACCCCTAATAGCCGTGCTCCAAGGCAACGCATGAGATCTGTGACCCCTTCCTTACGACATCCCACGGGTCCTAGAACGAGTCCGGCGTCGTTACACGGAGATTAAGTGCGGCAAGCAAGAGCCTTGCGCAGCCAGCACGCCCGCCCGCCCGCCATCCCGACTATCCTTCTTACCTCAAAAGGGAACGGGAAGAACTGTGCGCAAACAAAGATAAATACATTCATACGCATGATCCGTTCCATTACGAATCCACAGGGAAGACCTTAACCCTTTCCTCGCGCGTCGTGAACTATGACCGAACACCAATTACGCCCGCGCATAAATCTCCCAGGGTCCCCTGGGGGGGGGGGGCAAGCGCACGCTTGAAATGATTACGGCCTCCTTGCAGCGCGCCTCTCTTTTTTTTCCCCCCCCCTCAGCGCCGGCCGCCCGCTTGACCGCCAGACTTTCCCCCGAGCGCAAATGGAACGCAAATGAATAATGTAACATTGGACATAACAAAAGGATAACCGACCAAAAAAAGAAAAAAAATTACGACGAGTGTTCGGGAGGGATAAGACCGAATCTAATTTGTTTTATGAGCATGGTAATGAGTAACGGTTGCTGCGGGTAACACCTCCCTCCACGGTCGAGGACGAGAGAGGACGCCTCGAGGTGAGAGCGGCGCGAGAGAGTCGGAGGGAGGGAAAAAGTTCGACCGAAACATCCCCCTAATAATGAGCGATAACCCATCGGTCACAACACGCGGCTTGCATGGGAACACGTCCGGCCTCACGCTGGCGCGATAAAGACTCGGAAAACGGCCGCGCGTCGGAGAGGTACTGTCCCGGGGTGAACGTTGGGAGGTAATTTCGAATCGAGAGGAGTCGACAGGTGTGTATAATCAAAGTTGGTGGCAAACACAGTCCGGATTCGACCAACCGCCTCAAAATCGATCGATTGGGTGATTCTCGTCCAGCCGTTGTCACACACGTAGGCACCACGAGCACACGCACGC
>WURS02230966.1:0-19802 GCA_011762765.2 Rhinocypha anisoptera | reverse complement strand
AGGGCGGGTGGGATATCTCTATTGAAATCGCCGGGTATTCTATCCTCTCTGCTCTGGTCACCAAACTTCGCGGGAAGGGGGGAATGGTGGTGAAGGTGTGTTATTTTCCATCATTTATCGTAAGGTTTTAAACTGTCCCCATCGGTGCCTGAGTTGAAATTTCCCTGCGCAATTCCGCGTCCTAGTTAGTCTTATGTAGAAAATCATCTTTCGGGAATCCCCTGTGTAGAAAATGGCGTGCAAATAGCTGATGCATGGATGCATCGGTGATATGATTTCCCCAGGTCGAGGCCCTTTTTCGACAATCGCATCGATCACGTCCTGATGTGGCCATGGTTTTACTTTCCATCTGATTCAAATCAACGGTAAAATTGATCAGATGGTTGCTTCATCAGCAACTGTAACAACCATTACGGGAGGAATAAGACGTGAAGAGTTATGTGAACTATTGTCGATAACAGTTGATCAGTCCAGAAGCACGACTGCCGATCAAGTGGTCGAGGATGAACTAAATTGAGTCGCTCAGTCTGGCCCTGGAAGGCGATTTGAATCTAATTCACCTAATAGCCAGTTAAAAGGCGTCTCGAACCACGAAATACATTAGATTGGTTGGCATTCTAAGTTATTCTCGTGGTCTGGGTAATCTATTCATTGCAGTCTACTCTATAATTGATGTGTCGACTTTTCTCGCTTCTTCCAGCTCGAAACGAAGAAGCATTTTCATCATCTAAGCTTCAATAACGATTCCCATCCACCGTTCCAGTCCCAAATTGTTTTGCTCTTATTCAGATTTTATTAGCAATTCATTCTCTAACACGGACGCATCGCCATATCTGGTGCGTTCCGTCCACATTACTCCTATCTCCGGCATATAATCCGTCATGGACCTAACGCAAGCTCTCGTGGAGTACATGAACAGCGCCTCGGTGCCCCTCGACATCCCCCTATACCCATAAACCCTCGGCGTCCTTAGTCGAAGGAGCCCGTTAATACGTAGGTCCATTCCCCATCGTAGTGTCCCTGGTCACGGCGTGAAACAATAGCAATCGATTCCTTGGATTTCGCAATCCCCTATCCCCCGTCGGCGTGTTGTTTTCTCTCCTCTTCTCCGACTCGCAAGGAACCGGGGGCGGAGATGAAGGACTGCCTACTTATTAAAAGTACGTTTGCAGTGACGTGGAGAGTGCTATGATTCCGCAATTCCTGCAATGGCAGATGGAAGGACGAAAGAAATGATTTTATTTTCTTCAAGCCGCATGAAATGTTTAGATCACAAAACG
Source organism: Rhinocypha anisoptera (assembly GCA_011762765.2). Classification (NCBI taxonomy): domain Eukaryota; kingdom Metazoa; phylum Arthropoda; class Insecta; order Odonata; family Chlorocyphidae; genus Rhinocypha; species Rhinocypha anisoptera. The sequence continues at coordinate 18,522 of WURS02230966.1, read as the reverse complement.
ATTTATTTTATTCTGATGGTTAATAAAAATACTGATTTTGTTGCCTTCCCCAAACCCAGTGGGTAATTATATTAACACCCAAGTTGGCCAATGAGTACCACCCATCATATTACATTTGTTCTTGAGTTATTTATTCTCGCAAGGATTGTCTCTTCCGTTTTTTGCCGGGTATCCTTTGTTATAGACAGAGGAACAAAAAACAATTGTATGTAAATCCTTGTATAAAATACGAGAAGCAGATTCATTCTTCGCTTCTCTTTTTCTTAATTCGACATGGATCTGTGGATGGTAAATCCTATCACGATAACTCATCGTATGACAGGGGATAGGATGACGGCGAAAAGAATTCCTCCCTCATCCTCTCGTCCGTTTGAAAAGAACCAACTCTGGAGCTGCCGCCATGTGTTTAACGTCAGCCATTCGTCTGCGGGCTACGCCAATGTCGCTTTGCACACGTTCGCTACAGGCTGTACACGCCTGATTGTAAATCCAGCCACCAGGGGGGATCGGAGTGAAAATATTCTGGGAATTGAATCGCTTCTCGTGAAACCACTTTACCAAGCGATAAGCCCTTACCCTTACCCTCGCCACCCCGTTCATCCACCACTTTATCTCATTCATCCTCTCCGCCGTTTGCATACCACAATGAATTCTCATGCGTGAAAAAATACATTTCCTTAAGAGCTGGTGCTTTCCCGTCGTGATATGTTCAAGAAGTTGACTCAGGTTTTCCACCGTGTAAGGGGCTCCATTCTGGCCGACATTTCGACACTCTACTCAGGGCTGTTGAGTGAAAAGCCTTGAAGATGACTCTCGAGTTGAGTGCCGAAACGACGGTCAGACGGAGCCCCCAAAGGCTGGGGCACGATGGGAGAGAAACGTTGACGGGAGAAGTAAACGTGAAAACCTTAAACGGGACCTTTCACCCCGTGGAAACATTCAGAGAGAAATTAAACCAGGTGCAGAAGCAGCCAGGTGGCTCCCGTATGGCTTGGCAAACTCTGATTGGCTCACCGTGTACGTGATACGTGTAGAGATGAAATTTTCCCATCTCCTGACGTACGTAAACGTTTCCCGTCAATTGCGTCCCAGCCTTAATCCGGTGGAAAACCAGAGAAGACTACGTGAAAATATAGCCATCATCCCGGATACGATGAAGACAAGTTCTCAAGGGTTACCGTGATTCAGCCGTCACTTTTAAATTCTCCTTCCCTCCCCTCCCAGTTTTGACGAAGCCGGAGTGACCATTTCGATGAATCGAAAGCACAAGACGAACCCCCCTCTTCTTCTTCTCCTCATCCTCCTTGCCTTTCACGATACTCATCCATTATTTAGAAATCCGTGAAATTTTCATGTCCGCACTTCCTGCTTCCCTCAGGGAGGGTTGGAAAGGAGCATTTGAAATATTAAAACGCCCAGTGCCTCGAAGTCGGCGTTGAAATATCAAAATGATATTTCTTCGGTTTCCCCCTCGCAGGAGAGCCAAGGGTTCTCAATTCCCCCGCTGGAGGGAGGGAAAGAGGGAGAAGTCCCGCCGGCCGGCGGCTTCGCGTCGTCTCGATGCGGCATGGTCCAGTCCACGATGTTTCCTGTCCGTCCGGCCTGGGTTGAGGTTCAGGAAACAGCGGAGCGAGAAAAGTGAGTGGGTCACTCCCTCCTCCTAAGGTGACCGTGACCTCCTCCCTTCCGGGATTATCGCAGAGTCCGGAGGGCAGCACTTCTTAACCCCCTTACCATGTTCCTGCTCCCGATTCCTCTCTGAGGGCCTCATGAACTAGAGGATGACTTCGGGACATCCGGAGATGATTCATTTCGCTTTCCGAGTTCCTCCTAAGTGTCCACTTGCTCTTTTTTCCCAACATTATCGTTCTGAGGGCACGGCTATCGCACTTTCACTTGCCTTCATGTTTTCTGTTTGCATCCGCACTGGGTCAAATGATAATTCGGAGTGTGCGCGTGTGTCGAACTTTGGTTGGTTGACTTCAATTTCCGTTCCCTCCTACTACTTCCGTTCCGAGTGGACGATCGTTTAAATCGTTATTTTTCTGGGTTTCAGATTATTCGTTTAATCGTTATCACGTAGTCTAATTTGTGTTTTCGGGTTCCTTATCAACCCCAAGTTTTATTTTTTCTCAAATTTCATTTCCCAAAATACCGCAACAGATACATATCATAGTTGAAATACGTATACTGATTTGTTGTCTTTTCATTCTCACCGATGAAAGGATTGTATTTGGCGTCCGTGAGTGTGCGTTGTCACGGATCCATGATGAATTTAATCTCGCGCGTTCTCCCTTCAAGGTCACCCATTTCAATCCCCCATAGGGGGCGGTTTTCATTTCCGACAAGGCGACATGCGAAAGCCGACATTTGTTTGTTTGTCGGGGGGAGGGGAGCAGTATTTTTGGAGTCTCGCGTGTGAATTCGTATGTATACAGTGCACACTATCTCCATGTTACGGAGTGACATCCTCCGTGTGATTTGTCTGAAAAAAAAGAAGAATCGAAAAAAATATCATTATTCTTGCGATGGCTCTCTCGAAATTATATTTTCAGATTAGCCACATTGGGGTCTTAATATCTCTTATTTCTATAAAAATAAATAAAATAAATGGATTATACAAGTCCACCCACTTAGTATACCCAATGAAGAACTATTACGAGGTTTCAATCCATCCCCCCCGAGGTCAATATCGTGAGAGGAATGGTGTGAATTCAGAGCCCATTTCACTGACACTTGACTCTGCTCGAGTAAAGAAGCTACGCAAAATTTTATTTTTCCATTTGCTTCGATTGATCGTTTACGATGGGAAGACGACATTCTTATCAATACTACCTATTCTTATCAATACATAGTTTTGTTCTGTCGTAGGTAAACATGAATACATACCAAAAACTGTAGTTCTACACAATATATGTGTATGCGAATTATACCATAGAAACCTTACAATTCTCGGCCAGGCGTGCTACCGTTTACACCAACGCAACGATCGGGGGTGACGAACCTATGGCAGGCGTGTCCAAAGTGTCACGCGAAGTTACTTTGGACGCGGAGGTGAACGGTACTGAAGGCACATAGGTAATTTAGATTACACGGTTTCAATAACAACTGAAGTTGAGATCACTGATTTTCAGATTTGACGACATGTGCTTACTGTAATTATTTATATTGTCACTGCTATTTTTAATTTTTGTTTCACATTACTTATAATTTGATTATGTGGTAATTTCATTCAAAACTTATCAAAAATGTTATGTGTGATATATATATATATATTTTTTTTAATGATATTTCATTCATCGTAATATCTTTGTTATGCCGTCTAATAAAATATTTAAAATTCAAAGAAAATCATTTTCAATATTAAATCATTTCAATTTTTAAAAACTATTTTCATTATAAAAACATCCTATGACTCTTTTAGGCATAAAAATAATCGATATATCTCTCTCTCTCACTCGATAAGTTGGCACGGGAGTCAAGAATGAAATTTTATTACATGAGCGTTGGAACGAAATCGCTGAAAGGTTCGCCGCCCCCATCCTTATTCTAGAAGTACAGGTGGTACAGGTACGCACGAACGTGCCTTTAAAGGCATCCGTCGCGAAAGGTCGAGTTGAACCTCGTTTGAGCCTAACGAGCACTCATGTAACAATAATTCCAGGAATGCTGTCACAAGGAACCCTCTGCAATCAGCAACTCGTGCCCGTGCTGTTCAATTGGGATTCCGCCGCGAAGATAAGAAAAAAAGTGAATTGAGTTGGAGTTGTTTTTACTTTAGTTTCGTTCTTCTTGCACTAACATAAGAGTTATTTTCAAACATAGAAACAACAGAAGTATAGTTTTCTTTTTATTTAAAAAAAAGCTCCTGCCTTCTGTTATGGTTCAAATCGAATTAAATTTTTTCGTCACGTCCGTCGAGAACAAAGGAATTTGACCTTGGGTCAATTTTACTCGAATCACGGCCGAAGCCGTGCATTTTCTCCCCGCTTCCCTTGTTTGATAGAATAACCTTAGTCGATGACGTCAGTCGCATTTCGACTTATATTTCCGCTGTCTCGCCTTACCAGTGTCAGTCACCCTGGGATTGGTCGTAAGCAGATCGACTTTCTCATTCATAACTTCTGGTTTTTCTCTTAATACCATGTTTCTTCCTGGCATATGACATCTCGGCCCGTGCAGTTCATCAGGAGCATTTCTCCCTCTCTCCCGCAAAAACTTCTACGACTGCCATGTGATTCTCCCATTTGAACTTCGTGCTTCCCAAGTGGAGCCATCATTTCCCGTCGTTTTTCTTCTTCATGACTCGACCACACGCTCTTCTTAAGCGCAAACACGCTCACGCAAACACGCTCTTCTTAAGCGTGTTTTAATGAATAGGTTCCCGACTTCAACTGTTGCGGTGGCAATCCTTGTTTTGGGAGAATGCATCCTCATGTCCGTCATCTCTGCTATACTTCTGTTATTTTACCCATCCCAGGCGATCCATATTTCCCATATTAACAAAAGCTTTCCGGTTATAGCACCCTGTAAACAAAAATACCACTACTTCCCGGTCATTCTGATTTACGATGTGACGACCTTACAGATCAGTTACCTCACGATGGCTGCCTGGTTATTTGTCCATTTGTTCAGAGGGAATCTGATGAGGTCAAGGTTTTGGATGTCTATCATCTTCGCCTCGGGGTAACTGCGAAATCAGGGCCTTCGAAGGAGTTCCCCCTAACCAAAGAGTCGTTCCGTCGCCCATCGCCTGCTATTTCCACCGTTGCGAGCCTGAAACTTCAGGTTGAGTGATAGCATGCCTTCTTTCATCAGTCCATTTTTCATTCAACCTTCGAGTTGTATATTTTCATATTTTTACCTAATAGACTAGAAATTCTGACACCCTTCTCGTCTCCGCCTTTCTCATATGGCCGGGAAAATACAGAATGTTCATTACTCCTTAAGTTTTGCACATCCTCAGCGTTTCCTTTTGCTACAGAGTAATGAATATCCACATAGTAAGCCACATGAGAAAATCACACATTTCCTTTTTCTCTTAGTGATAGGCAGATAAAATGCTGAAGATAAGGGGCGAATGACAAATTCGCGTTCTACTCCTCATCCAACTCTCACTTCTTCACCGTGGACCTTCAAATTGTTATTCTAAAAAACGGCTAAATTTAAAAGAAAACCTCATGGTCCTGATTTCGCCATAATAAAGGCAAAAATAATATTATTAACCCATACCCAGAATTAATTAAAATTACTTGGACGTCCACAAACGAATCTTGAGTACGATGGGTATGATGAGAGATAGCATTTATTTCAACGCTACTTTTCTGCTGTTCACGCACAAAATCCTGCAGCTTTCCTATTTTTGTCAAATTCAAAAAAAACTTCTTATACGTTCTTATCAGTCTAGTTAAATTCTTTTTCTTATTCGATTTGTCGATAAATATGACTTCATGTTCATTTCGTTTTAAACTATCTTTTCAAGCTTTTATAACATATTTCATTTCAGCATATTTTCTCTTTTTTCCGCTTGTTTTACAGAACTCATTCCAAATACGTTTTATTGTTAGTCTCGGATTAAAATTAGTTTTTCTCTACACAATGTATGTAGTTTATTGGCTTCTTTAATCCCTTGAGATAAACTTCAAACTTTAATTTGACCTTCATCTTATTACTAATATAAAAGGGCTAAATGTCTATACCCCATCAGGTTTGTCCCTTCACAAAAATGTCAGACTAGAAACGTATGCTGTTCTCAAGCATTTTCTATTCTTTCACTAGTGACTATAAAAGCTGAATTTTGACCCAAAATAAAATATCTAGACCAGAAACCACACTAACTGTCAGTGAGTCCTTAAAAATCTTATATATGAGAAGAAAGCATATTGTTAAGTAATACCACATCCTACAACTTTAATAGAATTAATTCTATCCGGCGTTAGTTAGTGGAATTTCCCCATGACGGATTAAAATTAAAAACTTAAATAAAGAAGACATGAAAGTAAATAAAAAACTTTCTTTTAATCCGACAACTAGAACTGTGTTAGCATTTTATCAATTTTCTGTTTATGAATTTACTTATACAATCCTGACAGTAACTTTCAGATCAGAACAGCTCTTTAAAAAGTGTTCGTCATCATTGGGTTAGGGATTTACATCTAGATAGGCGCCTGAATTTTAGGGGACGCAGTACTATCAATTTGTGTAGTGTCTCAAAAAATCGCAATTTCGTACATTTTAGATTTTGCTAACGGTTCCCATTTGGACTTTTAACTGAGTTTTCTGCCTTGAGACTGAGCAGAATGATTTGGCGGAAAGGGAGTATTGAGAGACAAGCACAGCCAGAGAAAGAGACATTCCTAAAGAAAGAAACATTTTCCCCTGGTTCTAAGGCAAGAAGCTACTTTAGTTAAAGTGGAATTAAATTTCTGCCAAGATTCTCCTGCACTACTACCATTGCTTGAAGGGAACGAAAAGCACTTGAACACATTTTCGTAATCATAATTATCGTTTATTAAAATTTGTAATAATTTCGTTTACGATGTAAACTTTCCAAGTAAAGAACATAAAACCTTTTTGACAAATCCCTAGTTCAATTACTAAGCGTGAAATTAATTTAAAGTGACTGTGCTCGCGTTGATCCTAAGAAAGTTAGATTATATTTTGATCCATTTCGAATAAAAAAATCGACTGTTACACATTTAATTCCAAGTAGTCTTATTTCCAGGTAGATTATGACAGGTGTAAGTTCAGATTTTACACCACTTTATCCAGACGTCAACTTGCTTGATATGGTTATGAATGAAATAGGACACCCGACCCTGATCAATATAGGGCTAAATTAGATAAAATCGGATAATTTATCACTTCTAAGTTTAAACAAATTCCAGTGGAATGTTTGACTAAGATCTTAGACAGCAAGGTTTAATCTATCACTCTCATATGAGCAGTTTTTACTTGAATAAAATTGTAGTCGAAGTTCATGTTTGAAGATCACGGTGAATTTTTGTCAGTAATCATTCCAAAACTAAGATCCCTGACTTATTCATGACATTAAATGATTGCGACCTTAAAGTATACACCCCTTGATGCTCCAAGCATAGGGCTCATAACAAAAAGACGGAGTTCCAGAGTTCCGAATCGTTCCCATTCACATATTCATCGACTCCGCGGCACAGCGGCGACAGAGGCAATGACGTAATTTGACCTTGGATTGGTAGATGGAACTACTGTCACCTCGCTAAAATGGCAAGTGTCTTCTGCTGGGAGGACAGTAGTCATCCTGATTGAAATCAGTTTATAAAGAGGATTTGTATCACTAAGTCGTGAATGATTTTATCCAGTTACATCTATAGATAATGTGTTTGTGTATGTCCATTTTTCCAAGTGTCACATTATTTTGGAACTGAATTACGACTGGCGGTGAAGTATTCATTGAGAGTCATGCATTTATAAAAAATAATATTTATTTTTTGTCTATCATTAAAACATTGAACGTGGTTTTCAGATTTTAATTTAATAGAAATTTGTCATTTTGATTTTATGTGTTTTCATATTTCGTATTTTCAAAATTCATTCAATCCTCATATCAGCCTTTCTAGGTGTTATAGTTCAGGGTTTAAAAATGGCTTTTCGTGCATCTGTTTTGATGAATGACATTTCACCATCATGTACATCTTTCCAACCGGTTTACACTTATGATAGGAGCAAATGTTGAAGGAATCAGGTAATCGGCTTCGTAAAATAATCACGAAATTCCTCAAATCCGAATAATAAAACTTAAAATTCGCCGTTACGATTTGATTGTATTAAGTTTTGTTATGAGTTTAGTCATTTTAGTGTGAAATTGTCAAAACGTTCATACTCTAAGGTATCTTTAAATTATCAATTTCATTTTGATTCAAGATGTTTATCAAAATAAATAATTTTCTAAAAACATCTTTTGAATATTTCATTTTATGCTTCAGGAAATGGCATCAAGGAAGCAAAATTCCAGGAAGGATAAATAACACGATGGGTTTTCTTTCTCAGTTGCAACTTCTTTTATGGAAAAATTTCATCCTTCGCAAAAGGCAAAAAGTAAGTAATACATGAGTATTATTGTCCATAAACAGTGAATTTCAATTGTATTCAGAATACACGTGGAAACTGCGGGAGTTTGCTTATTTGTAACAATTTGCCGTACGATGAAAGGATATGCTAAATTTTAATTGTATCATTCCACCAAATAATTTAAGATATTTTTATTACATTTTATTATATGAGGTTAAATATATTTGGGAGGCAATGGAAAACAATGATTTTATGATAAAAACTGTGTACAAAACATACCAAAGAACTATTCTACTAAGTGTTTGTTAAAAATATTTTGAAAATTGTGCATTTGTGCTCTAGGCATAACATGCTTTATGATTGTTACTCAAATGTTATTTGAAAACTGCATTAAATAAAATGTGATTTAAAAGAAATTCAGTAAAATTATTTCTGGGTTTTGCATTTCATGCATATGAATACTGCAAAAAGTGGTATTACTTGATACTTGAATTGGTACTTAGTATTACTTGATTTTTTTGTAAAGGGGAATATTAAATTCTTTTACAATTAAGTTTGGGAATTTGGAAATTTATCCATATTGTTACCCATTTGCTTTGTAATTGATGTCAGTGGTAATTGAGATAAATCAGATTGAATGAGGGTACCACATGGATTTAGAAATGACTGGTAATTATCATCATTGCTCTTTTCTTCAACCTAAGGCACACTCATTGTGTTAAAGTAGAAGTGATTATATATTTCCATTAGGTAAGTAAAAAGGCAAATCCATAAAGCCTATGCAAATGTTATGAAAAATATCAAGGAAAAATAGTCTTCTATTACAATAGATTACAGAGCCCTCTCTTTATTTTATCCCTGAGTTGAGTTTATCATTGCTTTAATGGATGTTTTAATTAATCACATACCATTGACACCGATGACTTAGCCCTGTTGTTGGCATTGTAATTGAACCATTGGAGTGCAATGTCACATAGTTTATTTCGGAAATTAAGTCAAAATGTTGATTTTTTAAATCTTAAGTGAAGGGAGTTATATATGCAGGTAAATAGATTATTCATGTTCATGGTTGTGCAACTGTTAGATAAACCCTAAAAAATTATTCTTTTTTCAGTTAAGATGTCTGGTGGAGATAATATGGCCTCTCTTCTTATTTTCAATATTGATGTGGGTTAGAACCAGGGGTCTAAAACTGTATCGACATGAATGTGAGTAACAGAATTCTCATTAAATTATTATTAGAGAAATTTCTTATTGAATAGAGTTGCAATGTTATTTATGGAAAGAAAAAACTTTGCTAATCCATATAAAAATTAATTCATTCTGTCAACAGGTTTCACTACACTGTAGCATCATCAGGACCCCTCTGACCCCTCAGGACATCTGTAGCATCATCAGGGTCCTGATGATGCTACAGTGTAGCGAAACATGTTGACCAAGTGAATAAATTTTTTATGTGGATTTGCAAAGTTTTTTCTTTCCATAAATACCATGGAATTCCACAATGTATCGGCCGCCACCATCGATTTCAATAATTGCAATGCTATAGTGATTTTCATCTGTTAATTCTCCTCTGTAGCTCCATGAAGCAAGCTCTACTTTGGTTAAATCTTAATTCATATGTATAGGATTAGTATACCTGAATTTAATGGTTTCAGGCTTCACTTCGTGGAAGTCATTCTTATAAATAATACATAGCTGACAATGTTGTATCATAATGAAACCCGTAGTACTCTTATTAAAGTCTTTGGAAAAGTATGTTGTTCTTTCTCCATATGGATAATGTATATCTGCTAAGTGCAGGCATAATGGCACCTTGCATATTGTAAGAAATGTTTTTTCAATACAGGGATGCTCAAAGTAGATAATAAGTAGGAGGAAGAGTTCTCGGGTTTCTGATCAGGTCCAGGGGTTGGTTAGCACCAATGTTTCGAACGCTAAGTCCGCCAATATCTTCAGGATGATGAAGACGACGGCAGACAGCCTTCGAAACGTCGGTGCTAACCAACTCCTTGACCCAGTCGGAAACCTCTTCCTCCAGTCTGTTCGCCGGGAAAACCTAAGATCCTAGATAAGATGTAGATGATAATTTCATTGATAATTTTATTGTACATTGAAAGCAATCTGGAGCACAGGAAAGGGTATAAAGAATGCAATAGTTTAGGTATCAAACAGAGGTATAAATTGTTTTCAGAAGATGAGAGTGGTGCAAGAAAATTTCATGTAACCTCCTCTAATCAAATTTAATCCTGACGGATTAAGGCTTTAATTGGTTTTGAATTTTATGGTTGGAATGGCAATAAGAGCACTCCCCCCATAACTTTCCCTGGATGAGGTGAATGAATTAATATTATCAATTTTTGTCATATTACACTGTTCACATAAGATCAAAATGTGTGTTAAATGAACATTCTTTACAATTTTACTGTGTATTTTAATTTTTGAGGATTCAGTACCTTTGAGTCCATTGTTAGTACACTATAGTTATTGCCATATTTAATAAAGTTTGATGTTCTGTAAAAGGATGAACTGTTTAAATATGTATTTCCAACTCAATATATTTCTCTTATTAACCTTTCATCATACTTAGTCACTACTCTGTAACATTTATAATATTGGATTGAATATAAGCCCATTATGAACTCTGTAGCCTCAGGATAAACATGGTGAAAACTCCTGCAGGGATATTCCAAAATCCAAGGTCATATGTATGACCAGCCAAACTTAAGGTTTGTCCCACAGGAAAATTATCGTACTACCTACTGTGATTCTGAGTTACGGTGACCTGATCTTATGGCCAGGCCTTAGAGGCTAACATTGGTTTTGTGGCTGAGTAAGAAAATTAGTATCGGCACAGTGCATAAAAAATATTTGTTGGCACCAATTTCAATGAAAAATCCTTGGAAATTGGTGGCAATTATTGAAATTACAAAGAAATGGGTGAAGTTAACACAAAAACCTCCAAAATTTCTCAAATATCAAGTGTAGAGGATTAATGGTAATGGTGATAAAGTAAATACAAAATCAATGATTTGCTAACAAAATTATTTCTTGAGTGAATTGTCCACCTTTTGGTGGTAGTGCCTTGTGCTAAATTAACAAAGTGAACATTGTTCTAAAACTATTGTACTGTTGTGACATTACAATAAATCCTTCTTTATCATGCCCTATTTTCCATAAATTCTGCCTCACCTCACAAAGTACAGGGGTTATGAAAAATATGACTGCAAATTCCTACATATCTGAATGGCACAGGGTATCTGCGTATATTTTCTTGGCATTTTCTTTTATTAGCACCTTCATGTAAATTGTATTTGTCTCATACATCTTTACTATACTTCTACTAAGCAAAACAAAATCTTAAGAAATTGAAAGTGGGCATGACTTTGTCTTTGATATATTATATCAATGTCAAAGAGAAAAATCCTTAAATGTGTAAGAGAAATTTTGTAGTCCAATGGTTATGATTCCATAGACATTACTCAGATTAAAGCCTGGACCCCTCGATCAGTAGTCATTTGGTCTGTTTCCACTTACCATTTTTTCCTTAGTTGAGGTGCTTATGTACAAAAGGATTTATCTTTAAGAATTTGTTTCTGTGATATTTTCCTTTGTTTTTATTCTCTGTCTAAAATTTCTCCTGTACTGAAATTATTCAATGTTAAATGTCCGTTTCTTGAATTATATTATTGACTTTTGTCATTTGCTAAGCCTGTTTCCCTTTACAATTATTGCTGAATCTTAAATTTTAGAGTTGTTTAAGAAAAAAATTTAATTAATTTTCTGCTGAAAATATTTTTTATAGAATAAGTAGGATATATATTTTTTCTTGTAGAGGAATGCTGGTTAGTGATTTATCATTAGTTAGTGACAATTAAATACATTACAGTCCTTAAAATGTATTATTTGTATATTTTACTTTAAGGTCACTACCAGCAAAAGGCAATGCCATCTGCCGGGAGTCTGCCATTCATACAGAGTTTTATTTGTGCTTTTAACAATACTTGCCACCGTTATACAGTGAATGAGACAACTTCTGGTGTTATCACTCTTGACGATTCCATGTAAGTCCTGTAATGTTTTTACCAATGCTTACATTGCAATGTGTACGTTACTGCAAACTACTTTTTTATAATAGACTTTATAAATGTTTTTCCTTCTTCTGAAGCCACTGCTAATGACTGCTCTTGAAATGATTAGCATTTTTAAGTACTGATGAGATAGTTCATACATTTTTACTCCTCTTGATTTGTTGTGGTACTTCTCAAATTATACATTGACTATTGTACTATTCAGTAGTATACTTTACTATTGGTAATATACTCTCACCTCAATTTTTTTACCTCTAATACAGCTTTACATAAAATTAAGATCACATAATATGTATATGTACTAAGTGCAAAACCTCAGCTTCAAAATTATTTGCTTCAGTACTTGTATCCTCTATGTGAAAATTGTGTAAAAAATTTCAATTAACATGAAAATTTTTATTCAAGAAAATGGCTGCACTCTGGATTTATTACATTGCAGTTCAATATTTTGTGGTCAGCAGTCTAAGGGAGCATTAATTCCTTTTCTTGTGATAATAATTGGTGTAAAAATGTTAGGAGTTTTCATTTTTACAATTTAATTAAAATTAAAGTTTTCATACATGCATAATGTCAGTGTAATCTTAAAGCTTGCCTTCAGTATGTTTACTCAGTAAGCCTTGATTCTCCTTTCAGTTGCATAATTGGTTCCAGATCCAGAAATAAATCAGATAGAAATAAATTTGTATGTGTCCTACTCACTCCTTATTGCAGCATTCTTTCTTTCCTTGATAGAATACTACGTCTTTTGGATGAATTGGAAAGTATTGGAAGAGATGAGGTCAAACAGGAACAGTTATTAGGCATTCAAGGTGCATTGAGTGATGTCAAAGATTTGGCTGCCTTAATAACAAGCACTGTGACACAAGAAAGAAAGATTAATGGTAAGTTTTAACTGTCATTTTTACCTATCATCAATATTTACTAGATTTATTTATTTAATAAAAAATTCCAGGTCTGTTTCTCTCTCATTTGATATGTAACTACATTTTAGACAAAGATTAATGTCAATAATCTGTTATGCATTAGTATAGTGTCCAGTTGGGCTGCAAATTATTTTCAGTTGATGTATTAAACTTTTTTATTTTCTGGGGTTATATTATACTCAACTGGAACAGTTACTATAGCTGGAGATATTTTCATTTTTATAAACTCCCTCTGGATCCTGTAAAAGCTTTTCATAATATTAGGAGTATTTTTAATCAAGAGAAAATGTTTTCACATTCTCTTTAAGGGTACCAGAGATTGGGACTAGTTACGGTAGCCAGTGTATATATTTTATATTTTTCTTGTATGTTTTTAAATTATTTTTTCAACTAAATGTTGATTGACTTTGTTCCCTCATGAAGTTTTTGCATGTAACTAATTTATTTCGATGTGAATTACATATATTATATCATTTGCGATTGATTGCCTGGTGATGGTTGGCCTGCCACATGCCCTTGCTGGGGCTTGCAGGGTATTGTGTAGACAAAGACATACTTTTTGCAATATTTCACTTTTTTCACAAAGTGTTATATGTACAGTGGTACCTAGGTTAACGACAGCCTTAGATAACTATGTGTTTGGTTAATAACAAGTAAGCAAAAAAGTCTTGGTTAATGATGTAGGGCTTGTTTTACGAAGGTGAAGAATGATGTTTAAAAACAATTTAGGAACTATTCACTTTATTAATGATAGATTTTTAGCAAATATAAATGAATAACTGATAAGAGTCCAACTGCTTACAAATGGTCCTGCATGAAAATTTACCAGCATTAACCAAGGTACCACTGTACTTAAATCACAGTGTAAGCTCTCGAGTACTACCCTTAAGTAAAAAAAAATACTATCATGTGTCGATGTATCTAGTAGATCTGGAACATTCTATCCTTCTTAATTAAATAATTACATGTACAGTTACTTAAGTTGTCTTAGTTGTAATGATAACTCGGATTAGGGATGGACTCTTCAATTAACTAATGAAACGTTCAGTGGAAAATCTCGTCATCGAATTTGTGAGTGTGGTCAGATGACTAGATGCCTAAGGCGAAAATTTTCGGAAATGTGGTCCTGGGGGGGGGATGGAACTTCAGCGGACAGTGGAGGGATGAGTTCAATGGAAAGGAAGATGGCAAGGCGATACGCAGCAGCTCACTAAAGCCAGTGGACAGAATCACCATTGGTATGATGCCGGTTTTTGTGAAATGCGGTGAATGCATAAAGAGGACTTTATCCACCTGAGGCTGATCAAGATCGGTAATGGGTTGGCGATTGACTTGAGTTGAAAGATGGGCCAAAGCAGCGGGTCAGCTCTCCCGGGAAAGAGACTATATAATGTCTGAACGACTGTGAAATCTTTCATTACTACAGTAGAAGTCCGCTATAGCGAGTATGGGATATAACGAGAGTGCCGCTATAGCGGATGATCGTTTTGCGTTGGTTAGTCCACGTGTTAAAACATAGCGAGTTCCGCCGGTTATTACGAGTGTTCATATCTGCACTATCGCTATAGCGAGTAGATTTTGCCGTTGTTGCTGCTTGGGTTGCATAACCCGTGGGTTTCAAACACGCATTACATTGTCATGCCTCGCGAATCTACATTGCAAGGAAGGCTTTACGTGAGACTTTGTGGTGACTTTACGAGAGGAGACTTTGTGATTTTATGCCAAAGACTTTCCTGGGGAATGACTGGACAACTTACTCGTATCTTGGAATCTGTGATCCAGACTGTCATTTCCTGATGCTATTTCGTTCTTATAGCCGATCGATCGGAATAAAAGAACATATGGAGCGATGAGCTAGACTTGTAGACAATTCAGGAAAAGGAGGTCCCTTTTTCATCGACTAGCAAGAGAAGGGATTAGTTGAAAGTCAGAGAGGGGGGGGGGGGAGCAAACAAACAAGGGAGAATTTACTTTTCACCAGGTCTAACCCACAGTGATGGAGATCCCATCGAGTGGTCCCATTTGTCTGTGTTGACCTTAGCAGGATGGCCAATCTCTCGACCCTCCTCTTTTTTATGGAGTCATAATTCTTATCCATAGGTCATACCTTATCTGTGATCATTCATGAAAGGTTTGCCAAAGATACTACCGATGCGCGAAGTGTATTAGTTATAGTGCGTGAGTTTTAGTGACAGTATTTTAAATATTTTTTAATGAAGCAATCTATTTTTAATGCATTTGTGGATGGATTGATACTACTACTTCAGGGCTTATTTTCCCCACTTTTGGTGCCATTATAAATGCCGAAAGATGTGAATTTAAATGACCGTTGGCTATAATGTGTGTGCGTTATAACGAGAGAATTTTCGTCATTTATCAGCTCTCGTTATAGCGGACTTCTACTGTGTTTAAGTTTAGAAAAATTTCTATTTTTGGGTATAACTTATATAAATGTTACTTTAGTAGTAAGTGTATTACACTTTTTGTGCTACAAGTTAAGTATGTTGAGGCCCAAAAGCCTTCCTTGTTACCAGTTGAATTATATTTTCATGTGCCTCTTTCATTGTGTCAGTTACATGCATCCTGGTAACTATTTTGTACCTGATAAGCATTACCTAATTAGTCCACTTCACTTCTGTAGGATACTGAACAACTTCCTGATTTGGCAGACAGTGAAAAGCCTTACTGCTTACCTCTCACGATCATTCCGTGATGCCTCAAGGGGACTACGTAAAGCCCTTGTTGGCTCAGAGGGAGGAGAGGATCTGTGGCGCTACTGTGTAACGGATACCACAAATGTCCTAGGGTTTGCAGTTGGAGCCATGTTTGTGAGAGAACTGTTCCATGGGGAATCAAATCCAGAAGTAAGTGAAAATGATGGCTACCTTGAAAAACGGATTGGGGGCCACTTGCTTCCAAGTTGAGTCACTTTTTACTTTTTCCAGTCTACACTGTCTAGAAGCATGGGCAGAGTGCATCAGCAGTTTTGCATGTAAATAACCATATTAAGGAGACCAGTCAGATACTGAACTTTTATTTCCTAACTTAAATGTAACAACATCCTCAGAACATAGAGGGGAATTTTAATTGACTGGGACTATAATTAGATCCAAAAGATTACTTTTCCTTCAAGCTGTTCTTTTTTAATGTTGGAAAACATTTAATTGTTTGTATGTGGCATGTTGATGTTTTTGTAAGAATGCCTAATGCTTTTTATTATTAGAGTTATTTTTATTGTTTATTACATCATTGTGTTTTAATCACAGCCTTTTGTATTGTCACACCTTGCATAAATTCATAAGTTATAATCATAATAGCATTTGATTCATACATTTACCGTCTCATAGTGAATGGATTCACATCATATTTTGTGTTTTTAGAATGATATTCCATGTATCCCATAAAACCAATAATTAACTGTGACAATCATTTACATTAATACCTTGATTTTCAAACACCAATGGATATGATTAAAGAGTGATTGATATACTATTTCTGCAGTACTTGAGATGCACTTTTATTTTTACAGAAAAATGCCTCCCAAAATCAGCCTGCTTCTTACAGGATGAAGGTAAGATAATAAGGTCCACACATATTAGAGAGCCTGTCATTACCATGTTGTTGGCTTATAAAACACTGAGGTGGTTCTTGGTAGAAAAGCATCAAAATGAACTTTTTTCTGTCTGGTATTGCAATATAAATTCTGTCATTTTCAGATACATACATTATGACTCTTGAAGAACCATATTACTTCATAAACTCAATATAATATTCCCTTAAAACTTCCCAAAAGGTTTTTAAATGGAAAGTATGGTCAATTTTATGGGATGGGTCACTTTTCTCAAGTTGTCTTTTTTGACAATTTCAAATAAATTCGCAAAATCTTGAGATTGCTCTGTAACACATTAAGGCATTGACAAACTATCTATAAAACACTTCATTTTAGATCCACACATTTCTTTGAACTAATGAAATATTTATGTGAATTTGTAAAGAACCTGACGAAAAGCCACAAGAAACTTAATTAAAAGAAATATATATTTTAAATAACCTTGTTCTTGCAATCTTCAAAGAATTTTCCTCCTGCATTTTCAAAGCTTTCCAAAAATTCCAAAGTCATTTACCATTAAATATTATGAATTACATGGTTCAATATTTTTATATAATTTTTAAAATAAAGATTTTTAATTATATTTATGACCATCTGCCTGGTCACTAAACAAGTGACCCGGATTCAAATCCTGGTGACACCTCTAGTTAAACCCAAGCTGAGTGTTTTTATGGGTACCATGTCATCCTGGAAAAATATAGGTGGCACCAGGAAAGTAACTGAACCCCCTACCCTTATATGTGGTCTTTCATACACCATTGGGCTCAGTAGGTACTATATGAGCTCTACCTTCAACTATCAAACGAAACTTACGGTTAGAGACTGGTTTTCTTATGTCCATCACCTGATATCTAACTATAGATAAGAACTGCCCATGTACCTATGTACACTTATGCTTCAAATCAATCAGCAATTATTAGGTAGGCATTCGTCTAGGTATCCCAGAAATGATATACCCTGAGCTGAACAATACACCCACAATCATGTTACTCACATGCTGTGGTGGACCAGTAATTGATACTGTCATTTTATTTTGACTGGTAGGGGTTGAGATGGCTGTAGTGATTCAAAAGGTGGCACATTTGTGGTTAAGCACTTGTTAGTAACCAAGTAATCCCGTTGTACCATTCCTGAGTATGATTCTGCTGCATTTGGTTTAGTAGTAGCAACTATTTCATCACTGATCACATTTTCAGTGTGCAACTCACCAGCGACTTGTTGGAGTGCCTCTTTCGAGAGCAAGGTTTGGGGGATTGGATCATAATTGATTCTTCACACTTTGAAATATTTGTCCCGAGATCATTTACTATTTCACTAAAAGAAGTTTTTTTTTCTATCAGTACTTCCAACAGATTTTGGATCTGAAGAAATTGGTGGGAAGGTGGCACTTGACAATTTTTACATCAATAATCTTTCGATTTAAGAGCATTCAAGGTAGATTTGTTGATACCTGCACATTGTAGGTGATATTGCAATATGCAGAAAATCAAGAAATCACAAGTAACAATTACACTGCTTTCTTCAAAACATTTTGAGCAGCACTGTTTATATATGCTGGCTGCCATTTTGTAATGAACTGGGACTGGATATCTACATCTACATAATACCCTGCAAGCCACCACAAGGGCGTGTGGCAGGGGGTGAGCCACCACCATATATTCACATGCACTCTCAATGAACATGATACTAGTCATGCATTACGCACAAAAAGAAGAAACTATCATGCATAACAACAAAAAAATGTCCTTACAAAATGTCAAGACGAGAAACTACATTATAAATACAAGCAAGAAAATATACATATATACACTAACTACCTTGATTACTAACTCCGGACATGTGATTATAT
>WURS02230857.1:0-19808 GCA_011762765.2 Rhinocypha anisoptera | reverse complement strand
GCCGTAGCGTTGAAACTAGTCGTACCAGATTAAAAATCTTAGTGGAAAAATACGGAGTACATTATTCCTTTTTCTCAGATATGGATTTCCACATAGTTATGCCTGAAAATATAGAATTGTGATATTTATTATTTATTTATCTGGTATTAGTTACTTATCCTCATAATCAGGGGTTATAATCTCAGCTCCCATTAAATTGATTATTTATTCTTTTCCTTGGTATATCTCTGATGATACTCGGTTTCCATTCTTTTTTCCCATTCTGGTTAAAACATGGTCATAACAAAGTCTTCTCCAATAATATGTTCTATTCTTCATAGTGCTTCAACATCGACGACATTCGACAGACATCTTCCTTAATGCAGAATATTAATGTAAACACCCTTATTAATAATTCCTCATTGCTGATTGGACTGTTTTCTAAGTTCTCGTTTTTCCTGCCCCGGTTTACCTGCACAAACTGTCTTCTTGTCTCAATTTTAAAAGTCACCTTTTGGTTTTCTTTTCAAGGAAAATCACCTTCTCTTTTATCGCCATCTCATTCACGAATGCTATCTTCCTAATCAGATGTTTTATTTCGCAAATATTTTGCTATGCCAACGGCAAAGCGGCGTCCTACATGTTTCTTTACACAAATAATTACTGAATTCAATTTTTCTTTCACACTTACTTTACGGTTTTTTGATAAAAACTTCAAAATCCTAAAAGATAAGTCATGTACCTATTAATTCTGTTGTTGCAGGGAGTAATTATTTCATTACGGCCTTCACTTCTTTACCCACTGAGGAAATCACATTTTATAATTCTGGAGTTTTGGGTAAAATGAAGGACTTAGTATTTCGTAACCAATATTTTTCTTACATTTATTATTAAAATCAGAGCTTCGAAAAAAGTAATCATGTAGTTATTTGAAATTTCAGTGACAAAAAGTCTAATTCTAAAACTAATCTGAAATTTAAGTCTGAAAAATAAGACATTAGAGAACTCATCAATTTTCTAGACTTTTTTAAAATTAAAAGTTGGATATCTGCGTGTTTATTTTTTTAATCCCTGGTGACGCTAATCAACGTTGGCAAAATTTTGGAAAAGAAGCGCTGAGCTCTTTATATTAATTAACAATCTAGAAGGAATTACAAGAATTAATAATGAATGTGACTAAAAAGTAAAAGATTCAACATTCTGGAAATAATTCTTTAATTATAGTTTACTCATATTTTGTTATTATTTATCAAAATTTCATAAAAGCAATTACATCGCATGTCTTTTCCTCATTGACGAATGGAAAGAATTTCGTTACTCTTTCGGCTATTTAGTTACTTGAAGAACATTCGATAAAATATATGAAGTGCCAAGTTGGGGCTCAATAAATGATTCTTATAACTATGTTGATGCATATTCAATTAATAATAGTTTTATTTGTAGCATACATGAATATCATGATAGTTAAAAATATGAACATAATAATTGCAGATAGGCTCCGTCTTCATTGAACCCAATTTGTTGACGAACTTTTCGTCAAAGAAAAATTGCAATAAAAATTTCCGAAGGGATAATATTTTCTACTATTTAAACGTATTATATAGAACGATTATTGTGTAAAATTTCCATAGCACTTGAATTCGATCGGGGTTAGCCAGATTTTTAATTCACAACCAGATAAACAAATGACAATGGTTTAAACCTCACCACAAACAATAACTTAATAAAAAATTCAAAGATTTGAAAGATAATGAAGATGAAAACACTTGGTTTTTCCACATGAAAATTTTTATTATATACGACCTAGGTTTCAACTTGCAAAGTCATCTTCAGGTTTTGCAAGTCGAAACCTAGGTTGTATATAATAAAAAATTTCCATGTGGAAAAACCAAGTGATTTCATCTTCATTATGAATCGCTTCCACAAAGTAACGCTTGAAAATACCCAAGTCAGCAATTTGCTTTCTATCATATAAGTACATTTTTATCAACTCCTTCTCTGAATTTATAATGTCATAATATTGTAGTTACTTGCATAATATTTGATGATATACACAGTTAGGCTTTGGATATACCTCATGATGTTAAGTAAACACTCAATATCCTCAAAAGCAGTTAGTCTGTCATCAGCAACTGATTCTAGACCAAAGGTAGTTGATTTGCCATATTGTGAAGGTGAAAAGCATAGAGATATTCTCTATTTACAGTTTGAGAGTTTCAATTTTTTACAATGGTTTTTGAGTGTTGGTACAAGAGATATTGGTCTTGCTGCACTTTAAAGAATATGGGAAAACTCTCTACTAACTACTCATTTATGACTTTGGCCTAATAATACTCCACTCAGCCTGGAATTAATTCTTTGCTTGGGAAATGTGCATGGAATCTCTTCCTCTTTTCATCAGAAATATTTATTCTTTACCCTTTCTTTTAGTCCAAGTATTGTTTTTATTTGTTCGTCTTTCAATCTTTTCAAGCTGGTGTATAACTAAATTATTGTTACTCAAGATCATTGCCAAACCATATATTTTGGTTTTTGCGATTTCTAGAAGGATAACTATATATATGGATTTTAGAGGAAGTCTTTCATTAAAAGAAACTCACCAGTGGGTGATGTAGGTGAGAAAAATTATAGCACCCCTTACCAGGTCCAAAATAAGTCCCCAGTCCATGCCTGACAGTAATATGCAGTAATAGTGCAGTATATCATGCTCACTATGGAGGTAATTCTACTGCTCTGTCTTTGAATTCAGACTGTGATAATTTTAATTGTCATAATATCTGCAAAATGATTGAATAGACTAATACCTTGTTAAGTAAATATGTGATTATGTAAATATAATGATTTTTCTTAGTTATTAGCAATATTATGAAGACTAGAAGACTTGCATGTATGTTTGTAAAGAGCCAAAAAAACTCAGCACTTTCTCAAACCATTCCCAGAATACACTGAGGTCCTAGTTACCATGGTTGATGCTGACTGTTATTCACCTTTTCAATCACAGATGTGTCCTTATCCTCAATAATCTACGTGGCACTTTCTGGAATGTTCTCTTTTTCTTCATGTGATAAGGTGGTGAAATTTCTAAATCTATTCTTCATATGGGAAAATATCCCCTCTAAGAAGTTAATCACACAGATTAATGGCTGCACTTACTGCAGCTGCATGCTATACTGTATTATAATGGCATGCTATTGAGAAATTCCACTTTTGAGATTCAATGTATTATTTACTTCTAGCTTTACAGCATTGGCATAAGATACAGTTTTCTTAATAGTAGACTACAAACCATTATAATCTTTGAGAGCACTAAGTTCAGTTTGTAAAGATTCTACACCAGCCACCATTTTGAAGATGTTAGACTTGACAGCATGATATTAAATACCAATAAATTTCTCAGAGTTGGAGGGAGCTTTAAGGGAAAACCTGGACTTTTATGATTATATATACAAGCACAACTGTTGCAAAACAACTTTTTATTGTGATTCGAGACATATTTCACCAAAGACACAGCAAGGAGCTGCCATATAGCCATCGTCTGGTGGTTGAATATCTTGTAAAAGGGCATAGTGAATATCACTCTTTATTCTCAAGAGAACCATGTAGTCTAATAGCAAATCACTCAGAACACAGGCATGGGAAAAGTATTCAACATGTCATACAAACACCGGAATGATCTTTTGAGACATACATTGGAATTTAAAAAGAAAAATCGAATTACTCATTGAATTACTGGAAGAAAACCCTAAAGATTTTGCTTATACCCTAGTGTACATCTGGGTAAAATATTCAACCATAGAGTGGCTACACAGTCACAATGGCTAGTTATGAGTTCTGCTGAAAAAGTTAACATTTTAAACAGGAATTTAAATACATATTTGCTATCAAGTTAGTTCCAATGTATCCTGTAATACCCCCAGATTACAGATGAAATGAGTGATACATGTGTTGATTGCTGCAAAATGAACAACTACAGTCAAGCCAAAAAAACACCTGAATCAGAACAATAGCTGCATGAGACCTAAAAAGCTGACCCTAGATAATGCACCATTCCAAGGAATCAGCTTCCAAAAGGCTTTCAGGTTGTCTCACAGGGTCTCTCACAATGGTAGAATAGCCTATATCACCCATATCTATGAAACTGGAAATAAACAAAGGTCCTGGAGATCTCAGACTGTTGGCTATTGAAGAGGCAGTTGGAGCTGTGTAAATCAAAGGAAACAATCAGGAATGGAGGACAGTGACTGGAGTAAGAAATGGAACACCATCAATCAAAAAACAATGGAAAATCATGATAATAATGATATGAGTGAAAATAATATGTAAAAAGGAAACAATAAATCACATTTGGAAGTGCAATAGTTCTAGGACAGACAAAGCAAGGTCTTACAAATCATCAGGAAAAAATAACAACATGCAAAGAATGCTAAAGAACAGGAGAAGAGGTACAGCATACTCTTGTCCAAAGAAAAGACGAATCAGATTATAGAACTGTATAGAGGTAGTGCGAACGATTGTTAGTAGTATCCAAGATGTAAAAGGGGATAATAATAATAAAATGTCTTTATTGGGGCGAGATTGAGACTAGGTAGTCCCTTCTTCCACCTAAATGGATGGATATAGAGATAATGAGGTTTTACCTGGTATGCATTAGGGATAATGGAGATTGGAGTTGAAAGGGTCGATTGAAATCTTTATGCTTTTCATCACCAATTATCTTTCTATTTGCCTGTCAAAAGCAACACAATATCCCAGTAAGCCAATTGATGATGTATGGCAGCGGGTGTTAGGTCTCCAGATGCACGAGTGCTTATGGCATGTCTGCCGATCTGACCAATTATGAGCTCTTACACTGTGAATACAAATGGTGTGTGAGAGATTTGAAAGCGATCAGATATTAAGAATTTATCATAACTTCTGAGCTTAAGAGTTTAGTGAATTTTTTATGAAATTTTGTGATATTTTTAATCTGTATTGTTAAGATTCAGCAGGATGATGCATATAGTTTAGTTGCTTATTTTAGACTGAATATGCTATAAACCTGCCTTGTTTTAGTCTAAATATGTTTGCAATCGAGGGAAATCTTTCTTATTAACATTTCATGATCTAATTCAAATTTTTAGAACAGTATATTTCAACATTTTAGTAGCCATGGTATTTTATTATAATATACCATTATTTGTATTGATGGAAGTTTATAATCTTGGTATCATTGTCCTTTTTGGATCGTGCATAATTTTCAAAAACACTGAAATTATGTTCTTTGTTTCAGGAAAGATAACTATGTTGATTTAATAGACAGCCAGCATAACATTACTAGGCAAGGTCATAATGTGAACAGGTAATTGGAAAATTCCATGCTTATGTGAAGTCTTGCTTCAAGTGCTTAAAAATTTGTTATGCGATGTGGAATGTAACAAATAATTTTATTTCAGTGAAGTGGTGAACATTGGCAAGAATGTAGAATTAATAGAAGCGGGAGATAATGAAGACTTAGATGGACATCCATTTTCAAGCAAAAGTGAAGCTAAAAACCCAAAGAAGAGTGATCCCACTTGCAGTGGGGAATCAGACCCACTACAAAATACGGATATTCCACATATCATATCCTCTGACATTTCCCAATGTGGACAGTATGTTGCTATGGTCTCATCTGAAAAGAACCTCCTTGTTTGGGACTTGAACAGTTTAGAATTAATCAATGTAAGGAATGTTGCCAGGAAGCCAAGCAGAGTTCGATTTACCCCATCAAGCAGTGATATATTAGTTGCAGGTTGGCTTTTATAAGTAGTATGTATGTTTAAATATTGCAGCATTTTATTGTGTTCATATATCAATGGAATCAAATACTTAATTGTTTATTACTTTTAAAAATATTGTTCTTTATTTATTATTGTCTATTCAGTTGATATAAATATTGTTTATATAAAATGTATTGATATATTATTTCAGATAAGTCAGGTAGTTTGTACTCCTTTCCTCTCCTGGATGATGGTTCAGATGGAAAGCTAATTCTGGCTCATTTATCAATGTTATTGGATGTCGTAAGTTATTTTAATTATATTTAATTTAATTTATTTCTGAGAGAATATGGTTCATATATCAGCATATCATAAATTACTTCCAGGTGGTTACACCCGATGAAAAGTTTGTAATTACATGTGATCGGGATGAAAAAATAAGAGTTTCTCACTGGACTGCTCCATACAACATTCAGTCATTCTGCCAGGGGCATTTGGAGTTTGTTTCTGCCATGTCATTATTACCATCTAATCAGTCCATTCTTGTATCTGGCTCAGGGGTAAGTGATATTAATTATGGAGTTTTTTCTGCACATACAATAGATGATATCATTTAGTGCTAGTCTTCTCCATTTAATAAGAAAAGCACAATTCTTTGGTACACTTCATTTTGCTAAGAGTGATTATTCCCTTACATTAACTCATGCAACGTATAAAAAGTAGCTCTTGGCTGATTTAATGTTGCTGGGATTCGAGCAGAAATCATCAAGAAAGTATATGATGCTTTATATTTTTTGAAAATTAATTATTTGAAATTAAATTATTTGAAACTCTTGTGTAAACAATATTTACTTTCAATGAAAGAAGTAGATAGTTTAAATTAAAGTTGATGTGACCCCTTCATCCTCTAAATACCTGGTGTATAGTTTTTTGTAATGACAAATGAACCATCCTTGCACATTATTTGTGGGACATATAGTATCTGTAGCCTCAAATTGTACTTGGAAGAACACCAATGATTATAACTTAACACCTTGGACTTCTCACATATTTCAGTATTGCCAGTTTTTGTCATCATCCTTTGAACCATTGGTTGGGTCATTCTGCAATGATGTGAAATCTTCACCTAAGATTAAAAATGGTTAATGTGCTGTTTTAATTTTCTTCAATATATTTAACTACCTAATATTTTCTATGCATGGAAAAAACATCCAAATTATTCACATAGACACAAACATTTGAAATACAGGAAAAATGTGGAAATTTGTAAACATATTTAGGATTATGATAAATGTTACCAAATAATTCTACGACCCTCAATTATTGAATTATTAATGAAATAATTTTTACAATTAATTATTTGGAGTTAACATACTGTATTTTACAATTGCATGATGTACCTAAAAACATGGTTATATAAATATGGCAGGCTTATCTGCACACTCCCCACAATAATATGCTATTTGTTTCCTTTTACTTTTTCCTTTTTCTTTAAATTTACATTTGGAAGACAGAAAGCTTCTAAAAATACAGTTTGTCTGGGGTTTCTCTCCCTCATAATGACTTGTGAAATAATGCTCAACTTTTCCCTGAGAACTCTTTGGCTAAGCTTGTTACCTGTATTCTGGGTATTTGAGCATATATTGATATGACCATTAATTAGTACTATCTCAATCACAAATTGCCTTATTGTATGATTCCACTTTTTACTTCAGATAGGTTGAACACAACTGGTCAAACCTATCCACATCCCCCAATTTGAATATTAGGTTTTTGTAAACATCATATCATGTCTTTCTTTAACCTTACCCCTACTCCACTTATACCTGCATGAGCAACAATGGAAATAAGATTGGCCTCGTATGTATCCATGTGCAAGTCAGCATTATTTTCTCAGTATTTTCTTATGTTTTTGGTGAGTCTTCTTGCTTCATTTTGATGCTCTTCAGTTCAGAGATTCTTGTCTATTGAATAACCAAAAAGTATTACCTTCTGGGATTGGATTGGCATAAAGAGGCTCACTGGAATAATATTTTTATACATACAATAAATGCCCATTGTTATCAAACCCTTTTAACAGTGATGTAACAAATCTTTGTAGCCCAAATCTTGATGTTAAATGGCTTGCATCCATTTGTGCCTGTTAACTTTGTTTAATTTTTGTATTTAATTTTTATTTTATGTATATTTATAATAATAAATGTATATAATTATGTTTAATTTAATGCATATTTAAACATTAGTAGAAAACCAGTATGAGAATCACCAAGGGACAATACTTTGATGCCCCATTTACTACTTGGTTTAGAGGGTAGATGAATCTGCTTGAAAAATATTGGTCTCTTGAACTTCAGCATTGACTCATGCATATAGATTTCTTTATTATCATTATAGTCTGTAAGAACCTTTCTGATTTTGTATAGTCTGTCACTCTCTACTCCATTATAATTATTGCAGAAAGGCAAGAATGACCTGATAAGCTAGTATTAATTCCTTGAAAAAAAACTTATTAAACCATTGGTTTTTGTGAACCAGTTTTTCCTGAAATAGTATTCTAGGGTTGGTTTGTAAACAAGCTGGTTCTTAATTCAAAAGCCACCAGTCTATGAAATCAATATCGTGCCACATCCTAAATCTAATTTTTGGTCGAAATTCTTCCAACATACTTTATACCTCCATCATATTTGTTTCCAGTACAACATGCTTATAGATGGATTCAGGAATTATTTGACAAGACACTGACAAGTAGTTAAGTCCTGAGAACCAATCACACAGTGCTACCCACTTAAATCAGAAATTGAGTTCCAGTATGGGTGCTTCTTGCATTCTACAGTTTTTTTCATTCCATTTATGCACTGGAAAAAATTTGGCTGAACAGATGGAACAGCTATGGTGTACATGGGGTCATCAATATTTTCATGTTGGGGTTGAGAACTTCATTCACTCCTATTTCATAAAATCCTTCTCCATTGGAGTCAATTTCATCTCTCTCGTTGTCTCACTCTCATCATCTCTGCACTGCCAGACAGGCTCACAAGGTTCCTTGAGTCTTGAAAATCAAAATCGGACATCTTCACTGTCAGACCGAGACAATAGTTCTTCAATTACAGTCTCAGTCTGCAATGTCCTCTTTCTTTTGTTCATTGTTGCTGAGAGTAAAAAAAATAATTACCCTGAAAGGAAATTTTATTTAGTTTTCAGAAATTGCGATGCAAAGAAAAACCAAGTAAATTTCCACTGTTTTATTTTACTCCCAACCGGTTTTGATTATCCAGGGATAAAAAAATACAGGGTTTTGTTATTCCTTGAAAATGATGGTGCAAGGTGGGTGGATTGTTAAGTGGTGGCAATGGAAGATTGCTTAGTTATTCTTTATATCATCTCAGAATTCTACTTAGTGAACAAGTTTAAAATGATGTATCTTCATATATTGTGGACACATTTTAGACAGAATGTAAATAGCAAAATCAAAAACAGTTATATGTAGTATGCAAAGTCCTCACTACAATAAATAGAAAAATAAAATATTAAACAAAAATGAGTAATGGTAAAAAACTAGAAAGGGGAAAGCTAAAATACGAGTCCTGCATAACAAAAGAAACCAGAAGGAAGATGTGGGTAAGTAACAGAATTAAAGAGAGTGATATCAAGTCAAATATTATGTATAAGATACAACTATACAACAATATATTTGACAAAGAGTTATAGCACAATAAAAAGTATAATAAAGCAGTATTATTGCCTAATAAGAAACCTAAAATAAGAATATCAGTTTTTATGTTTATTTACCACAGGAAGTGATATACATTACCATCTTTTCATTTTATCAGGTAATACTGACAGAAATATAATCTATATTGCAAAAATAATATATCTCATGGCTTTGCTTAAAGTAGTCAAGTGCGTCCACCAAGTTGTGAATATTCTACATATAGAGGTTACCTAAGCTCACACTCATATGTTTGATGAATAAGCAGTCATGAACAATAAGTGGTGGTAAACTGAGTATGTAGGAGCCCATCCTTGGGTAGGATGGACAAAAATCCTGCAGAATCCTATTATGGTAATATGACATGGATAGAGGTTGCCTCTAAACAATTAGGCAGCCAATCACCTGTAGGAGGAGGAGGCGACCCGTAATCATATGAGTGAAGGTGGAGACCACTCACTTTATTGTAAGCATGGTAATAGTTACATTAATGACTGCATTACTGCAGTTTCTGTACAATCAGCTTGACAAATCCAGCATCAAAGATTCTGGCAAGAATAAAACATATATAAAAGAATAGAGAGGAAATCAGAAGAGTATTTAGGTGATGACCAGTTTAAATTTTAAATAAGTAGAGGAACAAGGGTAGCAACCCTTACACTTTGCTCATCTCGGAGAAGAAGTTACAGATAGACCAACCAACATTTATTGAATTTGTGGACTTTGAAAATGCAGTTGATGACTTGGACTGGAATACCATGCTACTAATACCTACTAAAGAATATCATAATGGATAATGACAGAATGATTAAATATGCTTTTTACAAGGAACAGGAAACAGTGATAAAATATGGAGAAAGCAAAGAAGCAGGAATAAAGAAAAGATTAAGACAGGGATTCTTGCTATCACAGCTGATTTTCAATGTTTACATCAAGAAGGCAACTAACGAGATCCAAGAGAAGATAAAAGGAGGTGTAAGAATATGTGGAAAAGCAATTAGAATTTTGTGATTTGCAGATGACAGTACAATACTATCATAGAAGAAAGAAGATTAAACTAAGGCATTGACTTGCAGGAAAAGGGGAATGAGAAAATACTACTTGAGGATGAACATGAATAAAACAAAATCAATGGTCCTTAGCCAGATTAAGGGAGGCAGGTGTCAAGTCAAGGTAGGAAATGAAAAATTGGACAGGTGAAAGAATTTTAAAGGCAAAGAAAGCATTCTATAAGAAGAAACAGTTACAGCAAATGTTATTGGCCTAGAAATAAGAATGAGACTCATCAAGACTTAAATATGAATCATACTTTTATACAGAAGTGAGTCATGGGCAATATCACCCATGGAGAAGAGGAGATTAAAAGAAATGGAAGTTTGGGCGTATAGTGTGGTGGTTTGGTTAAACATTAAATGGATATACTGAGTAATGATGAAGTACTCCGAAGAGCTGTTGAAACAGAGGCTTATGGAATACACTTAGAAGATGAGGGAAGATAATAGGGCACTTATTAAGACATGAGAGTTTAGTGAAAACCATATTGTAAGGGATGACAGTAGCAAAGAACCCTAGAGGTAGACCAAGGATGGCATATGAGAAATTGAGAATGTTAGAGTTAGGAGATATGAATGAATGAAGAGGCTGGCTGGTGACAGGATAGTTTGGAGTGCTGCTATAGGTCAACCTATCTTCTGACTACATACAAACTTAGGATGGTGATCAATAAGGTGGCTGGACATGGTCTGACGGGTTGTAAGTCCTTTATTTCATAACCAATAGTTAAGAGCCAGTGAAGAAGTACTCTGAAGAACCTTGTAAAGGAATCTTAGAATGATGGTATACTCACAATAAGATGGAAGCTAATATTATAGATATTCAGATATGACAGTTAAGGAAAACCTTACTGAGAATGATTGTAGGAGTGAAGAATCCTAGATATGGACCAAGGGTACTTTTTGAGACATTAATGGAGAATGGTAGTGTTAGGGGCATGAAGAGGTTGAACAGTGGCTGCTTGGTTTTTTTGAGAGCTGCTGCAAACTAATCTTCGAATTGATAAACTTTGTCATTGATGAAATAATATATATCCTTATCGTAATGGGATTAATTATGAATACTGTGATATGGACGATTAGACTTACAACTAGTGTTGTACTCTTCATGTCTTCACTTCCAATCAGTCTTCCGCCCATTGTCATGCAAACAGCTGAGCACATGTGCTCAAATTCTGTGAAGCAGCTGTAGTAGTTTCATTATAACTTGGTGGAAATGGCACATTATGATATACCACATGTTTGAAGATCAGGTGGCTATTCTAGATTATCACTGTAATAGGGGACATCTTTTGAGGACATGGGGTAAATTCCATTTTCCTAGTCGAGGGCTGAACTTTGGTGGAAATATGCAATTTTCGTAGCTAGAGGGCTAAGCCACAATAACTCACTGGCCACAGGTTCTTTTAAGCATAATTCAAATGCAGCAGAATAATAGCACCATGCTTTTTATTGCTTTCATTGGCTAATCCTTCTTGTGAGTTAATTATCCATTATTTATACACTTTTCTACTTTGACAAATGCACAAATGTACTTAATCTTCATTACTAATCAAGTATCACCTTTTATTTGAAGGATGGCACAATTCGATTTTGGGATTACTATGATGGAGTGGAACTTGAGGCACTTCATTGCCATACAATTCATGGGGATGGTGATTCTGACAGGAAGAGCCTAGCCGTTAAGTCCTTTTCCATGCAGAATATCAATGATAAGGACCTGCTGTGTGTCTGTCTTTCAGAGTAAGAAATGATTTCCATTTATTCATTAGAAAACAGCATGTTCTGTTAGAAGTAAAAGTTCACTATATCTTTGAAACTACCCTATTCCAAAATTACTTTTGTAATTTTCTTTGAAATAAATACAAAATGTATGGTGCCTCAAACTTCATTCCTTATTTCTTTGTCACATTATATAAATTGCACCATGCTTACTGCTACTTATGAGATGGGTTTAGTATTTAGTTGTTGGGCACTATTGAAGATAATTATACATATGTAGGATGCCTGTTAACCTTTACACTTAGATGTAATTTTGTCACAATTCAGATTAAATAGCAAGTATGTATTTTTTATGTTGCCATTGTTGATATCAATGAATATATTTTTTAACTCAATTAAAATTCACATCTGTCAAATGACTTTGAAAGTTGTCTTGAGTTACTGGCCTTATTTATGTGTTATGTAAGACACTGGACATATTACTTCAGCATTATTTTAGTTTATCATTTAAATTAGACAGATGGAGTTACTGTAGCTAATTAAGCCATTATTATGTCTTGAGGTGTATTTATTCAGGAATTTTTACATATTTCAGTCAAGAGTTTGTCTCCTTCCCCATCTGCTTCCACACATTATCAGAATTTTGTTTAGTCTAACCACTAATGTCTGAAGAAGGTATTTAAATGTTAGCATGATCTGAAACAATTACTTTTAAGGAGTAGTTAAGTATTAGGTTTTTAAGATACATGAGATGATGGAAGTTGTTTGCAGTAAATGTGCATATATGGGAAGTTCACTAAGTATATTTCCATACGATTTTATATGAATATTGCTCCATAACAGTAGTAATATTAGGAGTGTTCAATAAATATAGTCACAGTTTATTTTCTGATAGTATGAAGTATACACTGGTGCAGCTTGGGCATTGCATTGCTACAACCATTGGATCTACCAACTTTTTTATTCATGGAAGCCTCATTCCATTTCTTTGGCATTCTAGAAGATCATATATTCCCTTTTCGTTGTACCATTCTGAGTCTTTAGCCCTGTTCATGCATTAGAGATCTATGTGGGTGATCCATTCTGCACACATGGACACACTTTGAATTTCCCCCAAGTTCAGATCAATGTAATATGTCATTGAATACTCTCTCTCTCTCTCTTGAGACACCAGGGCAGTTCCTCATACACATACATTTTACACAACCACCTATAATGAAAAATCTTCCAGACACTTTCTCCCTTGAAAAGGAGAAATTTGATAAAAGCACCCACACTCTCTACACACTCACTATTGTGCTGCCACCATTGTGAGTGAGCTTGCAACTTCGCAAGCAGTAGAGGCAGAAGGTGGTTCAAACTAGGAATCCTCTCAAAATTTCAGCCACGTAGCATTCATTGTGTTTGGGTCCTATTAGAAATAAAGTTTGAGGTGCATTACTTTTAAGAATTTACCTCAAATATATGTTATGCACCCAATCTATTATGTTTAAGCATTAAAATGCTCAGTACACAAAGTGTGCAGTACTGCCATTCACATAAAAATCTTCTAGAACCACGTTTGATGACTTAATGTCACAGCAATTACTGTGCAGTATGCCAGTTTGAAGCTGTATCCACATGCATAAGTGCCCACATCTTTTCTCAAGTTCTCTGGTCACCATCTTCAAAATTTACATGGTTGGAATGAAAGATATTTCATAGTTCTTTTCCACAGTTTTATTTAATGGTATGACATGTTTCACCATATTATGGCATCATCAGGCACTGATTTGACAGTGGATAAACACAACTATCTGGGGAGAGATGGGGTGGGTTTGGGCTGGAGTGGAATTGGTGGATTTCAAAAAAAGACCAGTAGCCAATGGTGGGGAGAGAGGTGGAAGGTGAGGATAGGACTGGGGAAAAAGATGGGTGGTGAGAGTGTGCGGGTGGGTTAGGGGCATGTGAAAAGGGACTCAGGGCAAGGTTGAGTTGAAGGTAGGGTGAGGTTTTATGGTTGATTTGGGTGATGGGAAGGTTGGGTAAAAGGAAGAGGAAGGGGAGGCAGTGGAAAGAGGGGAAGGGGTTATTGGGTGCTTAAGTTCAATTTGGCTTGCGTGGAAAGTAATGGAGATGTGTGGCTAAATGTTTGTTCATTGCACAGGGTTACACTGGGATTAGATGATGCTCTGATGATTTCTATCTGCTCCAAAGCATCCAACTCAAGGCCTTTTGTCAGCGGAGTACAAGACATTGGGGATAAAATCACTTTTATGATTGTGCTCGTTTAAATGTTTATGAAAGAGAGATGTTGGGTCAGATTTCTCAAATGATCTATGGTGATCTTGGGTAAGAGTGCCAAGTCTAATGAGCCTTCCCCTAACCAAGGAAGAGATGCCAGCATTAGAATTTTGGCTTGGTAGAATTACCAAGCTGGGGTTATAAGCTTAGCCAATAGTTTATTTACACTAACCATGGCAAATAACTAAACCTAATTGATCGATAACTGATGAGGTGAAGGATGTAATTAAGACAGGATGTGAATCAATATGAACATATACAGATCATGGGGTATAAAAAAACAAAATTATGAGTTAAATTAACAAAGAACATAAAAATGACCCATCACTTTACATTACGACCAATTCCAGGTTCTGAAATTGGTAAATTGAACACACTTTCTTTAACGTCTGTTATTCCTTGCTTGTGAGGGATTTCTGCTGAGAGAACTGTTTTTCAAACAGGCAAGCAAGAATGATGGAAGAGAATAGGGACTCGCCAAAGGTCGGGTTTATCTCTCACCACCTCGTGGTTGGAAATGGTGTTGGTCATAGATCCTTGTTGCTTCTTTCTCTTACTTCTCCTCCTTGTGATTAGTTCAACCTCCCATCACTTCGTATGGAAAATACTTTTTCATGCTCACTCACATTATTTTACTCTCCTTCAGCCCCACAAATTCATTGTAGCAAACACACTTAGCCTCTGCCTTTATCCTGCAAGCACTAATGAGTCAATTCAATGCTATTCCAATTGTTCACATGAAAACTCAAAGCAAGTGGAGAAACAGAGAGAAGACTTGTTGGACTTTCCGATATTGGAGCAGAATGAGAAAATCAAAATGTCATATGGGGTAAGACTTGGAATTGAAAAATGTTAAATACCTATGAGCTCAAAAAAGAATAATAGCCTAAAGTATCCAGTTTAAAGACTTTATTTGCTTTGAAGATAGAAATTCACACTCATAACCTAGGAAACATTGTCTTATGAAAATGACAAACTACAAACAAAAAATAATAAAAAGCTGCTAACTCAGATGGAAAAACATGAATTTTATTACATTGATTACCAAGTTACATATTGAAAATCAATTCACTCATTGTTAACACATTTTTACAGGTTGCATGAAATTGTGATATGTTACTAGAAGGTATTATAATGGCATATAATGTAGTATGAATGTTCAGTATTTAAAGTGAGCCAGATGAATGTCTAGAATTCCAAATAGCCTAAGCCAGCGAGCATTAAAGAGTATATGAATTTCTTTATAAGAGTTTCAGAACAGCCATGCTCATAAATTTGGTTTTAAACAAGAACATGGTGGTCTATTCTCCAGCTGTTTCTAGCTATATTGGGCATTGAAGATGGGGTACATTAACTTATGATTGATTGGTAGAAATATAGCATTTCTTTGTACCAAAAGTTACTTCTTGGTGACAAGAATTTTTTATTGAAGAAGCATGTGAAATATGATTATTCTGTTGATGCATAGATCTTAATGTATTTCTATCATTTAGGTTCCCAGGAAGTCTTGTATATGAAATAAGAATGCAGAATGTGCAAGTTGATATCAGGTTCATAAAGAAAATTACTTATGCATCAGAACCATTGTGTCTGATGCTAGATAGCCTATCAGTAGTCTGGGGTGTCATTCCAATTGATGGCCAATCTGTTCAAGTTGAATGTACAGGCCTAAAAATAAGTATAAATGAAGATGTAAAAGTAACTTTATCCAAGATAAATGAACGGAGAGGCTTTCTGTTAGGTATGTACATGCATGAAATTTCAGTTTAAGATATATTGGTTTACTCTGAAAAAATTCTATGTATTTTATTTCTCATATCTCTGCAGAATCCTTGCACATTCCACCAATCATCCCTCAGTTGTTCAAGAAGAAATATGAGATGCAAGGTGGTGAACAGGAAGGATCACTTTCAGCAAATGGCCCACCCCCAAAGAAAGCCAAGCAGTCATACGATGGTCAGGGCACAACCTGAAGAATTAATTGGCTCAGTGTACGAGGTGTTTACTTCAGCACAGAATCTTGAAGAGTATTATATTATTTTTGTATAAAAATAAAACAAGCATTTAGTAGAGAATTTTGTGAATTTAAGTCGGGAGAATTTATTTCTTTTCATGTTATCTATCAGTTTGACTTGTCCGTGATACCCAGTTTGTTAATGAGGGAAAAATTAAGTAATGGAAAATTTCATATTCCATATTGTGTCTCTGTGATTTAACTTTGGGTTTCATTGGACTAAATGTAAGATAATGTTTGATTTGGAGATATTTAATGCCATTCACACAAATTTATTCTTTTACAGTAAGTATTAGTAATGCCGCACACAGTATCACAAAATTTTACAATTCTAAAGATTTAAACTTATTCTACTAATGGATGTGATAAAATGCAAAGTGAAATTTGATATTTGTGAATGCTATTTGAAGCATTCAAAATGGTGTGACAATTGATTAAGATCAATTGCAATACTGATATCAGAATAGCATCATGTACTTACTGAACAAGATGAAGGGGGGATTATAATGGAAATTGTAAACTGAATTTTATATTTTGGTTAACATATAGATACTTAATGAATGGAAAAGTAGAGGGCCCTCACATTTCAATTGAATATTTAGAAATTTTAAGGGTTCATGGTATTTCAGGGTATTTTCAAATAGGTTTAGTAGTTGTGAAATGGAGTTACAGATTATACACTTTATTTTTTTGATATTTAGTAAAAGCTCAGTATGGTACACTTATCAGTAAAGAGTGAACTTCTCAATATGTTGAGCAGATTTTTCTTATTTTCTGATATAACTATTGTTTTGCCATCAAACTTACTGAAATATCATTAACTTAAGGGATTCACTTCAGACTGGTTAGTCTCTTATCCAACAAGGTCTTAGTTAAAGCCTATTGATTTGGAGGGTGACTATAAGCATAATTCAGAAGGATATTAGAAAAAAAAAATTATTGTGCTTTTCCAATTGTCTGTTAGAAACAAGTGATCATTTTCCAAGTTCTATTAGTCGTAGATTGACATTTCCTGCTTTTAAAACTACAACTGTGCTGGTTATCAGCAATCATACATGAAATGCCTCCATAATTAATATGTTCTTCCAGCATTTGTCCTGGAATGTGTCTCAGACTTCCATTTATCAAAGTCCATGTAATAGTAATGTGTTGGATGTGGCAATCATTATATAGGTAATTGTAGGCTTGTTTTTATATCACTTATGCAATAGTATGGATATATTAATTCAATGTTTCTGTGTGTGCTGACAAAAGGTATCTTAGAATAATTTTCTTGGATGTAGTAGCTAAGAGTCCTTATGATGATTCACTATTAATAATTTGAATGACTAATAAATGGGTATGCATGCACATCAATCAAGGACAAATTTTAACTTTATAGCAATTTCATCTGACTTAAAAATGATGTGTTCTTGGAAACATCAGCTGCTCTCCTAAAGTTCTAAATCTTGTTCAAGTACACTTAGTTACCTCTTTAGTTAACGCATATATATTTATTTTTATCCAGTTAATTCAACTCATTCTATTGCATAAATGATGATGCTTCACTATCAAAATAGTTCAATATTTTCGGTTGCTAATTCTTATTGTTGTTGTTGTTTTACTATGTCGGTATTGTTGTTTTACTATGTCATGTTTCAAAAATGGGTAGAGAAAGAAACCTTATGATTCTAGAAATGATTTGAATGTGTTTAGTAAATTATTTTATATCTCACAGTCTAAGAGGGAATCACAGTCAAGAGTAAATTATTCTAGTAGCTTACTTTGAATATTTTTATTCATGATATTCCTGTTTTGCTTATTATTTTACATCCAAGTATAGTTATTTTTAAGTTATTAATTATTTAGGTCAGCATCCATCACACAATTATTAGGAAAATCCCTAAGTGTATAACAGTTGAACATCTATGAATCTTCTCGAATGCTTGCAGATGGTTATCTTAAAAATACTCTGAATGTTCATTACCTAATTCACAAATGGTTAAAGCTCACTCATGTCACTTATGTAGCACTCTTTTCATAATGGAACTGCCACTTACTTACATGTATTTGTATAGAAAGGAATTATAGTTGACTATGTAGTCTCAAGTGTGGTGTTTTATGTGTGTATGTGTCTCCACCTTTAGGTAACAGTTTGACAGAAGAATATATTCAACAATTTCTAATTATACCTGGTAAACAACTTGAAATGGTTTATTGTTTGAGTGAGTCCTACATCCTAATCTGAATTCAGGATTTTTGTGGTAGCTACTAAATGTTAACACAAAATTTCCTCATATTTATATTTTATCTTGTGACTTAAAAAATTCCTATGTAATATGAAGATTTCTTGAAGTATATGTGTTGTTATTATGCCATGAAAGAAAACTCTTCTTTCTTTAATCTAAATATCTGTAATACTCCTGTCTAACATCAGAATACCCTGAATTGAGTAAATAAAAAAATTATTATCTGATTGTTATTTTTTCATTCTTAATGAAAGTTGGTTTTAGAGGAGATCTTACATTTCATAAATTAATTTTGTCTTTTTTAAATAAACATTAAAATTATTTATTTTCTCATCATATCAAATAAAAAACAGTTCTATAAAAATTCTTCTTTTAAACTTGAAAGGATTAGTGAGATCTTTGAAAAAGGCAATACTTTCTTACTTGCTTACGTACAGCTCATACTTTTTTTAAAACTTGTACTTAAGATAACTGCAGGTCTTCATAAAGTTTTTTCTCTGATGATGAAATACTGTAATCATTTGAAAATATTGAAAAGTATTTGGTTGAATATAATTCATCATGCTAATGGAAGATTGCTGGCATGCACAGGAATCATCTTGAAAACTAAACAAAGATTCCTGGAAAAATCACTGAACCATAACTCTGTATCTGGCCTGTAGGAGTAAAGGAAAAGAGAAAGTTGGAATCATTTAGGTTTTGGCATTACAGGAAAATTTTGAAAATATGGTTGGCAGACAGTTACCAAAAAAGAGGCCATAAGAATAAGAGAAATATTTTTGACACACTGTTAAAAGGAGAGATGAACTTGTTGGCCACATTATTCATCATGAATGGACCCTGAAAGATTGCGCAAATATACATGGATGGAAAAATGACTAAGAGAAATGCCCAGACTCAAATATATTAGGCTAATAATTGAAGATATCGTTTCTAAGAAAAGGAATAACATACTCCGTATTTTTCCACTTGATTTTTAATCTGGTACAACTAGTTTCAACGCTATGGCGTCATCATCAGGTACAAAAATCATACATAGACAGCCATTTATATACAAACATGTCAGGGAGTGGGGGCGGGCAT
>WURS02230749.1:0-19810 GCA_011762765.2 Rhinocypha anisoptera | reverse complement strand
AGAGAGATGTTGGGGGAGGATTAAATCCCGATCGATCGAAAGCGCGTATCGCGTCGAGTGTTAACAAGTGCGCCGAACGTCCCCCTCGGCCCGAAGAGTCTGTCATTAGTGCTGATCGAACTTGAAACAATAGCATGAACTTCCTTCTATTATTTTCATTCCTGTCCTTCTATCACTTTGCTCACGGCATGAAGAGCCTGTTATTAGTGTCGATCGGACTTGAAATAACACCATAAAAAAGGCAGTTTGACGTGTGAGATGACCGAGGTCATACTTGATGGAGATCCATTTTAGAAATAAGGTGTACCTTAAGCTATCCAATGAAACAATTTCCATTCCACGAAAAAATTATTTAATTCTCGACATGTTTCGTTACACTCTACCATCCTTAAGAAGTCGACCTGATCAGCCTGACCTAATTAGTTTCCTGAGGATGCTATGGCATAGCGAAACATGTTGAGAATGAAAAAGTTTTCTGATGGAATACTAAGTGTTTCCCGGAATACCTTTCGGCATACCTTATCAAAAGAAAGGTGGTTTGTTTGAAAGGTCTTGCCATCTTGTTAATTAGCAGATTGTGTCATCTTGGGGAGGAAGATAGCTTTGTATATCTTGATAAAACAATGCGGGTAGATGCGTCTCTGGAGAAAGGGAGAGGTGCTGTGGTTCTTTTTTAAATGTCTTGGAGCTGATGAGGTGGCCTGTGTAATTTGGGGGTGGAAGAAGTGGAAAAAATCTCTAGCAAGTGAATTTTTGCGGGAACAAACTAAGATCGGTGCTCTAGCTCCTCTCAGAAATGCAGTGTCCCCCTGGCATCCCTTGTGTTAACATCGAGATTCTGCGTGTCATGTTGCCAGATAGATAAGAAAGCCCTCGCATGAAAAGGATGACCGGTAGGGTATACCCTTACTATAGTTTCTCACCCTTGGTGTCAGTCCGGTGACAGGGTCGCGACGTCGTGTATCATCATGAGTTTTCAATGGAATACTACAAAGTACATAAATGAGAGTCAACCTTTGTCCCCACTTACGCCAACAATGGAATACATGCATACGGCAACGTCGACTTTAAGCTGCAGTTCAAGGAACCGTGGCCCCACCCCTCCATCAAAGTAGCCCCTAGAACGATTCCGAGCACGTACGAATGGCCGGTCAGTCTCCGAGATATTTGAAACAGACTAAGCCCCAGTCAGTAATTCAGACAAAGGACTGAAGACCATGTTAAGCGCATTACTGGATCAATGTGAGAGACTTGGGATGAAAATAAGCAGTAAGAAAAGGAAAGTAATGAGATTTTCTAGAAAAAAAGAAGGTTGCGTTAATTATCACACTATAAAGGTAAGAATTGGAACAGGTAGAAAAGTTTAGATACTTGAGAAGCATCATAGATGAAAATGGACGCAGTGACCGGGATATTAGACGAAGAGTTACATTAGCAAAAGAGGTCTTTGCGAAAAGGAAAGAGTTGGTGACAGGAACCTTAAGCACGGACCTAAAGAAAAGATTACTGAAAATCCTCGTATGGAGCGTAGCATTATATGGTTCCGAAACCCGGTCGATGAGAAAGGATGGTGAGCTAAGATTGGATGCTTTTGAGATGTGGGCTTGGTGAAGGATGGAGAAGGGGTGATGGTCGGAGTGAAAAACAAATTAAAAAGTTTAGAGAATGGTAGGGGAGGAATGGCAATTTCTGCGTGAAATCCAAAGTAGGAAGGGAAGGTGGATGGAAGGGGTACTCAGAGGTAATGGATTATTGAAGGTTGTGATAGAGGATAGAATGTTGAGTAAACGAGGTGGAGGTAGGAAGAGGATAGGGATTTTGGATAGAATGATAGGCGTTTGGAAGTATGCAGATTTTTAAGAGGGACTAAGTTAACATGTAGAG
Organism: Rhinocypha anisoptera; assembly: GCA_011762765.2. NCBI lineage: Eukaryota > Metazoa > Arthropoda > Insecta > Odonata > Chlorocyphidae > Rhinocypha > Rhinocypha anisoptera. The sequence goes on along the minus strand of WURS02230749.1, from coordinate 17,926 downwards.
GGAAATCTAAACAACAAAAACCTACCTTAACCGGTAGATTACCCTTCATTCATTAGACTGGAAACATAGTGCCACCCAGATGGGACCAGAAAGTTTTCCGATCGCATCAAATCGACGAGTCGCAATGCGCGGAGCACGGGAGCGTTTGGCCCCATCCCCTTGTCCGTGACTGGAGAGAGATTCGTGTCGCAAATCCTTCCTGACCGAATGAGGCATGCCGGCGACGCGTGTCCATAAACGTAACGCGTCTTTTCCACCATCGATCTTCACCTTGAGCGGCCCGTGCCACCCGCACGTGGGACACATCACGTAAAACGCGGTTCCGAGGAACATGGGGCGCGTCGGGACCGGGGAGTTGGGGCTTTTCGTATCAAACCCCCAAAAAAATAAAGGACCGCGTCTTAAGAAGAATCTCGCGGGGTAAAATGTCAAACGGAAGTTAAAACTACGGAGTGAAGTAGGGGAAGTAAAAGCACTTGTGATTCCTCACTCGATATATATCGAGGGGAATCACAAATGTTTTCACTTCCCCTACTTCATTATGGATTGGTTCCGCGTAGTGATGCCTGAAAGCGTCACATTTGTTAAAACTACGGAGGTATCAAAACTTGCCCAACAGTTATGCGACTTCGAGTAACCAATCCAATTCACACGCTCCTCTCGAGAGGATGCCGGGATAATTTTGGTAAAGTTCGTCAACGAAGGCAAGTGATCACAGTGAATGGCCCAGAGGGGAGAATAGTAATTTTAAACTTCTGCTTTCACCCACACCCCCTATAAATGCCTATGAATCCCCTATAAATATATAGTAGTATCACCCGGAAAGAAAAAATGGGTTTGTGCGCATGTGCCGGGAACTTTCAACCAAGATATTATGGTTTGGCAGCTCCGTGAATTCCTCACACACGTCACAATCATAAAATGAAGAGAGCGGGACTCGGAGAGTGGTAGAAAGAGTATACTTTATACTTGGCAGCCTTTTGTAAATTAATGGCTGATCTCCTGGCATCCCCTTGCTACGCGTCCTCACCATATTTCCCGAAATATTTGGTGGATTGTGTCAGGCTCATTTGAAATCCAAAAACTCCGTAAATTCGCTTGTGTTCCACGTTCATTCAGAACTGATTTCCTATTCCACGAAGCTGTGGTTGAACCTCTTCCGACGGTGAATTAATGAAATCGTTAATTCGGTTTACGATATCGTCACTGAACTCCGGCGAACGTCCTGTTGCGTTCTTATGAATTTACTTGTGAGAATCTTATTCCGAGCACCCTTTGTGGCAAAAAAAGAAACATCATATGGAGGAGAGGAGAAAATGGGAGTTTAGCGATAGAATACGAGCGATCATTTATACACATGTTACCTTCCCTGAGGAGGTCGTGTAAATTTTGTAGGGTCTGCAGTTGTTTTTCCAAGATTCTTTCCGAGATTATTTCCAAGATTTTTCCAAGTTTTTTCACACCAACCTCACGTAATAATTTTCACTCGTGCTTTCAAGCATATCCGAAGACCGGACCGTCGGTCGCAATGAGTGTTGGAGTGAGGTGAATCCCTCCTCAATCGCCTTTGGTGAAGGATATCGAGGTAATCACCCTCGTGGAAAGATGCTCTCTTGTCAATCAGGTTTACGGTAACGCATGTGTACTCTTGGAGCACATAATCATTACCGTAAACATTAGCATCATAGCCCTCTCGCTGTATTAGAAAATGCGAGGCGATAAAAAAATAACAGGTTAACGGGTGAGGAATGACCATAAATAAGATCGTTTCCGCGATTATCGACTGTGTTCGACCGCAAGAAAATAATCCAGCCAAAAGAGGTAAATAAATCGTGAGTGTAATCCCAACTGAAACTTCATAGCTCACTTTCTCCTTTTATTCACTTTATGTCCTTAAATTATGGTCTCGTATCCATGGAAGCTTTGTGCATTCCAAGACACATTTGGCTTACACATTCCCCCACCCACTGAATTGCACCCAATGTCCTTCTACGGCCGTCATCCATGCACACTGCCTTTATAATTCTACCTACAACGATAACCTGGAACCCGATGCGAACTCTTCGACAATCCTAATTTTGATAACCTTCGAACTTCATTGGCGCTGGTGACTATAGAAGTACACTGTTGAAGATATAAGTAAATCATAGAGAGAAACGTAATGAAATATCAAAAATGTAGGAAGCTGTGGCCATGAATAGAAAAAATACTTTAGATAAAATTCCAGCTGGATGGAATTACGCATAGTTAAGGAGGGATCAGTGTTAAGTCGGGACTCGGTATATAAACAAATCATTGGACTGCAATCACAGTATGATGGCCAATGAAGAAGGCTGAGCACCGTCCGATTAGCTGCGCCCCTTTGCATCGATCACGGATCACTCATTTCTGGGAATGGACAGGGAAGAAGTAGTCCCAAGAGCCATCGAAAGATATGGGTTAGAGTATACTTGCAATAACAAGTGAAGTTATAGCACAGATGTTAAGGCCTGGAAGACTGTAATGGAAGAATGGAATAGTTATTTCAGAATTATAGGGCCACGGTCGAATTAATCTGGGATGAGCACGCTAACAGGCTATCCCAAATGTTCGCGAGTTCGAGTCCCGCCGGGGGACTGTGGTTTGGTGATTTGTCCAAATGGGTTTTTTCTTCGATCTGAATAGGAATGACCATATCCGTCGACGAAACTGATAAACAAAAAGACTACTGATGTATGACCCGGTGTTTTCCCGGCGAATACTCTGGGTGAAAAGCTCTCGGGTTTCACACCGGGTCAATCCTAGATCCTGGATTCCTGAATCCCTGAAGACGATGGGCGAGTCGCACATCGAAACGTTGGAGCAGAACACGGAGGACCTGACCCGGTTTGAAACCCGAGAGCTTTTCACCCACAAATAGACTACTGCTAGAAACTGATAGGACAAATATTAAGTCATGGAAGCCGGTAATGGAGGGAGAGAATAGGTATTCCAGATAGAATGATAGGAGGTAGGAAGCATAGAGAAATGAGGAGGGAGTTATTTCGAGGTGAAGCTAGGTAGTCTCAAAATTGATTTTTTTATTAAAAAACCTACCTTAACCGGTAGATTACATCGTCATTTTCAGAGAAGTAGAGACACAAAGCGAGGTAAAATCGCAAAGTGCATGATACGTTTTGAAATAATTCGAACACCTCTTCCATTAAATCTCCCTCAAATTACTTTATAACCTCCGTTTTCCTCACCCACCATCCCTTTCCTTGCACACCTAACATTCTCCCTTCGATTCACTCCCTACTCTCGCAATGTGCACCCAAAACTCGATATGTTCTCAATTCGCTTTCTCTCTTCGGATCTTTGGCCATCGACGTGTATGTCTTAACGAGAAACAATTCGTGGCGACGGCCGCGTGTTGTCATTGCGGTTGGGTGGGGAGAGAGTTATCTCCATCATTATACGACTTGAAATCGAGTGATTCGACTTCGAGACTTGATAATGGTGTAGTGCACCGAAACATGTCGAAATAAAGAAGAAGTTTTTTAAAAGTGGAAATTGGAAATTTTAACTTATTTCTTAGATTCGAGTGATTCGATCAAAAAAAAAGAAAACATTGAACGTTTAACAGTGCGCCCAAAAGACTACGTTGAAAGTGAGTGAGAGTCTTCGTGACATTTTCCCCCCATAAGTTTCCAAAAGGCCTACTGAAGGACTAGAAGTCATTAATGCCTAGTCAAGCGTTACCTTACAAGTTGGTAAAAGGGCTGGGGTGACCGGCAGATTTCAGTACACGAGAAAGTAAGGGAAAGACTAATAAATGATCCAGTATAATACTCAGAGTGCATCTTACTCCTCGCATACAGCATTCCAATCGCAAAAAAATTATAGTGAGCATTTTTTTTCTTCCTAAACATTACTCTTATTATTCTAAGCATTACTTTTATTATTCTTATTATCCTAAGCATTACTCTTATTATTATTGACGTTCGTTGTTGAGTGATTTTGGTACATATCTTTACGGCCGCATGTCCTTGCTATGCCAACCCCCAAGGAAAATTATTATAGACAAACAAAACATTCATGCTCTGGGCGAGCTTTTGAACTCGCTGCCTTTGGGTTTGGGTGAGCGCTCTATTCACTCCGGTACCCGGCCAGCTAAGTTTAGTAAACATAAATAATATAAACTTTGGACTGAAATTAATTTTAATAAATACCGGTGGAAGGAATCCACCGGTTGTGTTGATTTCCAAAATGACTCGTATGTCACGTTTTTACAAAATTAAATCAAAGGAACCCTTCCGACCTGCCTGCCTGTGTAGTCAGAATGGCATCAACTGCCTTTGAAGCTATATTAAATTATTCCAATTCTTCAAATAAAAATTGCTATAAAACTTAATTCGTGAAAGCCTTCCACGGAAAGTCATTACTCAACATCAATCAACACGGGACACATATGATAAAAAAAAGAGAGTGAAGCAATATGCTTTCCAAATTACAGTTTAAGACAGAAGTAAGCGATATTGACCCGGGGGGAGTAGATTTCCTATCTGCATTGTTTGAAACTCTTATTTATTTCAAAATTTAATGCTGAGAGACAAAAAATAATGAGATATTCGAGTAACAGAGTATGGTGGCACACTTCTGATTAATGGATTCGGATAGAATGTAATCCTTTGGAAAGAAAATCCTAATTTGGAAAGAAAGTAGTTCTTTGATTTTAATTTTTTTAACTAACATAAATTTCTTGTTTCTTTTCTTGTTGTTTCTTAACTTTAGTGTATCCTTTCAGTAACCGCGCCCACAAAAAAGGCACAGTCGAAAAAGGGCACACAACACCACATTCGTGTACATTGTATCTGAGTTTTTATTTATTCAATAACCAAACGCAGCCAGTCTTTTGAATTGGATTTATAACAATAAATAAATGAATAAAAAAAACAAATATAAAATCTCATGTTTTTAAAGTTACCAGAAGCAAAACATCATAAAAAATAATAACGAATTCAAGTGAAAATTTTGAAGTAAAAATCGGTGAAAATATACATGAAAAAAAGGAAGGGGAATTAAAAGACTTGAGTGTCCGTTACTTGAAACTTTTATAGTGGCGCTCCTATAACATGCAACGATAATGTTTCCTTATGGTGTGAACATAGTGGTTCCACAATCGTTCCATTTTATTCTAATGCGGCGTACACATCGTCACCAATTTGTTTACAGTATATTAAATCAAGTCCATCGAGTAATATACACTCGTCTGATTTCACTCAGACGAAATACAATCCACATCAGTAATCCAAATGTGACGGATATCGAGATAAAATCAAGGAATTGACACATCTCGAGTGAAGTACGATTGTTTTCACTGCACTCAGGGTGCAACTGTTCAGTGTATTATAAGCCGAAGTCAAATTTGGAGAAGGTTTAGCATGATCCGATTCATCACTGTTATCAAAAGTTGTGAAGTGCGGTCTCGATGATTTATCCGAATCAAGGATTGTGACGTTATTTTATTTTTCATCCCGCGACGTTGTTTTAGATCATAACCTCGAAAAATTGAAAATCATTCCTGTCGGGGAGAAAAAAGAAAGTTGGAGTTCCTATTAATTTTTTTAAGACCCATAAGACAGTACATAACCCGCGGAAAAACATGAATCCTCATTACCGCTCAGTACATTATTTCACTTTCCGTTATTCATAATCTCGACGTCAAGAATAATTTCTACTTTTGGACCTCGCCCATCGCTTCACCGAAATGCAACTCATGCCATCTTTCAACTTTTTTTGTGACCACAAATATACTTCTCCCTTCGAGTCATAAAATTGATGACTGCGCGCAATGTAATACTTTTTATGGGTGCATTGGAGTTTCATTTTTTAATATTTTGAAGGGTAAACGCCGACCAAAACAAGTTAGATCCGCAGACGAGTGTGCCAAAGTGATTGACGACTGTAATTAAATCCGGAAGTACTTAGTCATGCCCTTGTTTATAGCGGCAATCTAGTTTCGCGTTCTACTGCCACAACGAACGAAAAATTTATTACCGAAGTGCTTGTGACCCGACGCTTTTTCCACACCGCGACTCTCTCTCTCTCTCGGAGCAGCAAAGTAAGCCATGAAGACGAAATTAGAGAATATTTTATTTTAAATTTCAAGGTTGATTATTTTGTCTTGGAGAACAAATGCCTTAAGGGCTATAAAAATGCCTATGTTATATGGGTTTAACGCCTCGTAATGTTAAGAAGATCAAACTGTATTTGATGAATCGACATTAAAGTCGAGAAATCGAACGATGGATTCCTCTGCTTTCTTCGTGTATTTTCAACTAATTTCATGACTGTAATGTGGCAGCAATAAAAATGCCAAGTTACATAGGCAAACTCCGCACGAGTTGAGGTATTGTTATACCGATCTCAGATGAATACGCCGGAATTAAAGTCACATCTATAACTCTGCGACTTTCTGTTAAACCTCCTAAGGTCTTTAATTCATATATTCCCCATTAAACCTTTCTGCGGCCAGAGTTTTACGAATATTTGGTCTGATTAAGGACAGTTAAATTTCATTTTCCAAAATAAAAACCAAGTTTTTAAAGTTTCGACTGGCACGGCCGTTGAGCTCACCTTTTCTCCGGCTCCTAGTCAGACACGAGTCGGTCGTCGAAAAAAAATATATTACCTCGCCTCTCCAAAATATTCCAAAGACATGACACGATATTTCATTCTGCCGTAAAACCTTCACTGCCTTCAATCGTGTGGTCCGTGACGTCAACGAAAGCGAACGACTGCCAAAAGGAGGAGGTTTCCGCAGCTAGCTGAGTGAGAGAGAGAGAGGGGGGGGGGGGAGGTTTTATGTGTGGGGCGGGGGAGGAGAGGGCGAGTTGCATTCCCTTGAACCGGTGGGCGTCACCGAAACCGCAATAAACTTTCCAAGGGGGGAGGACGACCATTGAAAGGGTGGATGGAGAATGGACCGGGGAAACACAAAAAAATTTAAAAAATAAATAAAAAAGAAAATAATAATATGGGAAAACATTTGACTCGTCAAAGACAACATATCACCACTAAATCGGCGTGTAAAGGAAAGAACGGACAAGTAGATGGATTTGAAAGCCAGATTCCGACACGACGCTCACGGGCAAAAATGACGTCTAGTTGTTCGCAAAAAAAATCCAACGGAAATTCGTCTAACAAAAGCAGGTAGCACAGTAGTCCGCGAATTCACTTCGTATACGGACACTATCTATATTTATACGTCAAGATAGTGTTATTTTCTTGTCAATCGATACTATACGTATATACAAAATGAACACGCATAATTTTGTGCTGATAATTGAGTTTCTAAAGAGGCACTATTGGGGTGGTGGGGACTCTGCCGCTTGAAATTCTCCTTGTCTCCACAATCGCTTCAATTCCAGTTCAAACCAGGATTTGATTTCTTACGAGTTTCTTATTCTCACTAGATCTTACGTTTTCCATTGCAACGATCCTAAGCTCCCATTATCACAGGGGGGAACGAAGTGCGGCGATCGTTTAGCCGTAAGAAAAAAACTCGTGAGGTTCCCCGTGTTTTCTCCAGAAGAAGGTGGAACCTTTCGGATGAGGGCGGGAGTGTGACGGATACAAATCCAGGAGACGCCTTTACCCCCTCCCCCAAACCCCTCCGCTCACATCAAAACCAATAATCCGTGACTTTCTGAGCACCGCAGTTCTACACGGTAACTGGACTGATAGGTGCAAGAACTTCCTTTCGATGGTTGAGTGGAGATTTCTCAAGCCGCCATACAATCGCGCGGAAATCAGAGTTCCACCCAAAACTAATATATCTATACACAATGAAAGTTTACAACATATCCAAAGTTTTCTTCTTGCTTTAATGCACATTCTGTCCTCTTACACTCAAATTTTCCTTCCGTATCAGATTCCATCTCTGAAACAAACAGGATTTACCTCCAAAGAGAAATAAATGGTAGCCTAGGTTTATTTAAATTCATTTACGGCGAATACAATGTTTATCGTGCATCAACTCATAGGAGAGAGTCGAAAATAGTGAAGGATATTCTAAGGCGAGTGTTATATCCGCACTCCACCAACTTAACCCATGATGTGAGAATGTTTTTTACCGGGTATCAAAACTTCCTGAGAAACGGCGCGCGGCATTGGAGAAAAAAATTACTGGCCCATCCTTCAATTTGGAATATGCTGAATCACATTCCGTAAACACCGAGCAGAGGTCGAGTTCAGTCCTTGTCTGTCAAATCAATTTACGTGATGATCACCACGTTTCATGATGGAACAGAGGGATCAATTCGACGAATTCTTTTGGAAGCATATTGTGGCGGTGGAAGAGAGATATTTTTAAAAATCGTTCAATCTGGTTTTACCCACAATCTAATTGCAGGAATAGCTGCCTGTTGTGCATTTGGAAAAAAGTTAATTCTTGGTCAAAACGATGCCCCTACTCTGGCCTATTCTGCTGCTTAGCGCGTTGTCAAGTAACTTCCTCTGAATGCTTATTTTATTTTTATTTCATCCATTCATTTAAGAAGCTTGAAAATGGAGTTTTATCAAGTAGCTATTAACGAAACCCTGACCCGATGGATAGCCCGCGAAGTCTTCACTGCCATTATCAAGTCGGTTGTCGATAATCTGGTCTCCAATTTCATACTCGAAGGTCGTTAGACCTCACTGTCCTTGTGATTTTACGATACTTTTATGAAAACTCATTTCCACTTAATAAAACTTCACGGATGGTGGATTCGCAACAAATGAAAAGAGAAGGAAGTGCCTTTTCGAAATGATACTATTCCATAGATTCTAAATATACTAAATCTCCCTATGTATGTGATCAGTGAGTTTATGTTAGTTAAATACAGTTTATGAGCATTTTCAACTCTTCCCCACACACTGCTCATAATTTTCGAACTGGTTAGCACTTAAGTATCCAGAAATAGACAAGTTTTTCGTCCGGAAATCCTTAAACTCAAGTTGTATGTTTATCGGAGTTTGAATCATTCTGGAAAACCGTATGGCAGTAAAGCAAAATAAAAATTACCAAATTACACCCCATACACGAATTTCAGTTATCCGAAGGCGATTGACGCAAGGTTAACCACGGACTCTCCTATTATGTCTCGTTTTTATTGTTGAGGAAACCGCCTTGGTCAATTGATCATCATTTACTGGAAACGGCAAGACTGCAAGTTCCTGTCTTTTTGACGAATTCAGTCTCATCATTCTCTGTTGCGGAGATTTTCTGCTTTAAGTGTCCACGTCTGGGACGTACCGACAAACCGAGAGGGTCGCTGTGAAAGGAACACGGAAAAAACGGTGGAGAAAAATTCGAGGAAAAGAAGCTTCATTATTTTCTCCATTTCGATCAAGGTAGTTCGATCATTTACTTTCTTATTTTCTTACCTTCGATCACTTACTGATTGAAGGATAATCTATCGGCCAATGTAGTTTTTTGACCAGCCCCAGGTTAGATATGCCCAGCGTCATCTTAAATTAATCCCTCTTCGGACCTGCATAGTTCCAACCACTCCTAATTCTATCCAAAATCCCTGTTCTGTTCCTACCTCTACCTCGTTTACCCAACATTCTCCCCTCTATCACAACCCTCAACGATCCATTGCCTCTGAGTACCCCTTCCAGCCACCTTTCCTGTCTTCTTCCGATTTCACGCATCAATAACCTCTCCTCCCCTGCCATTCTAAGCGCTTCTTCATTAGTTTTCCTCTTTATCCACCTCAAATTCTCCATCCTTCGCCAAAGCCGTATCTCTCAAACGCGTCCAATCTATGCTCATCATCCTTCCTCATGGACCACGTTCCGGATTCATATAATGTTACGCTCCATATTAGGGTTTTCACGAATATTTTTTTCAAGTCCCTCTCTTCAACTCTTTCCTTTTCGCAAATGCCTCCTTTGCTAATGCAATTCTTCATCTAATGTCCTGCCCACCATGTCCATTTCCCTCTATGACGCTACCTAAAATAAGTGAAACACTTGGTTTGATTCCACAGGATATATTTGAAAAAAATCAACCGACTTAAGGATATATTTGATAAAACTGACCGACTTAAAGTCAACTCTTGATAATAATGTGGTGAGATCGAAACAGCTTGTGTTTATAAAATGTATCCTGTGGAATCTAACGAAGTGTTTTAATTTGCGAAATGTCTAAATTCCACAAAGTTAACTTTCCTGCCATCGAGGTTATTTATATAAGTAAACTTTTCTACCTGTTCCCTTCAAGCATAATATTTAGCCTATCCTTCCTAAGTCTCGAGAATCTCATAACCTGCGTTTTATTATTATTATTATTAGTGTTCGTCCCGTAATCTCTCATTGGTCTTGTAAAGAGACGACAACTATTAATAGCCGTGACTATCTTTGTGTCCCGCTGGAGTGAAAGCTCGTGCGGGACTAATTGATGAGTGGTGGTGCCGAGGTGGAATCGCCATTTTGTTGTGATCCGACTTAATTGCCGTGCTTTTCTAGAATTGAGTGCGGAATCGGCGAAAAATACGAAGAAGGATTCGTCAGATTCGTCTCTCACGAAAATTTTTCAGGAATGTTTTCTTTACAGACATAGAGATAGAGAGAGAGTGAGAGAAAACAAGGGAAGGGTTTACGAGGGGAGAGAGAGAAGGGCAAATATATCTCCAGGGCGACCTTGCGTTTAGCCTCGAGCGCTTCACCCGCCCACGTCAAAAAATGTAATCATTCGGTGCTCAAGATCACGGCAGGCACTGGTGGGACAAGGGACAAGATCATCATCAATCCATCCCTCCGTGCAGCCGCAAGGTTGTGCAACCGGAAGCAACAAACAATAGGTTCGGCGACCAAGGTCTCGGTCGTCCCCGTCCGAAATCGCATCCAGGAGCGGGGATTTCGCGTGATATCCTTGGAGATAGCCACGGCGTCTTATGTGCCCAGCTTAATCCCCGGACCCATTTATATATATAAAACACCACGCTCAAAGATCGCCTCGGAGGGCGTGGCGGGTCGCGAATCGTTACAATGTACGAGGGTGGTTTGAAAAGTTTCCGATGTCAACTTGAACATGGAAGCACTCGTAAATAAAAGCTAGTGAATTTCGTTGTTCATCTGTTGACAGTTACTCACCAAATTTTCAGCCATTTTGGTCGCGCAATTGTTATGTAACAGTCGTTTGATTGAGTTGATATGAGTGTTTTTGTGAAAATGGACAAAATCGAGTATCGAGCTGTAATTAAATATTTGATTTTGAAAGGCAATACGCCTACGCAAATCCCCGCCATCGTGATGTTTGTGAGGTAACCTGAGAAGGAAACCATGGCTTTTGAGATCACCAGACCGAAAAGTGTTTAATTTTGTTTAAGAAGTGTTCTCGGGTTTTCCACCGGGTCAAGGACTCTATTTTGGCCGACGATTCGACTCTCGACTCGAGGGTCGTCTTCAGGGCTGTTGAGACCCTTCAGGACATATTCAGGACTGTCGGGTCACTCATCAGTCGTGAGTCGAAACGTCGGCCAAGATTGGACCCCATTGACCCGGTGGAAAACCCGAGACGACTTCTTAAACATCATTCGCCGGGAAAGCATCGGATCTTGCTGTTTAATTTTGTCCGTGCCACCCGTCGTCGAAGCATTCGGATTGTACAATCGATGTTGTCACAAGCGATATCTCACGATTGACGTTTCTGCAATAAGCGAACAAGTTTAATCAAGCGATAGAGTCTACAAATCTCCTAGGGTTCACATCACATGCAACGAAGTAACCCTTTGACACTTCTCCCTTTCTTTCCGTTGTCCAAGTTTTATCTTGGATCGGTGAGATCTAACGAGGACCAACCTTTTATGACAATGTGATAAATTACAGTTTGAGACTAAAGCACGAGAAATTTTTTGATAAAAGACAAAAAAAACTGAAACGAAGTAAGTTTTCGGCTCATCAGTAAAACTGAAACGGCAAAATTGTGGAATAGTTATTTAATCAATAGTGCTATCGATAATAATAACGACTCTTTGATACACAGTAAATACAACTATTATTTGTATTCATATTTGTTATGATTGCATAACGGAATCGAAACACGGTCAGCCGACTTAACCCGGGGAGTGGTGCGGCCTCGACGACCAACCCAAATGTCGCGGGTTCGAGTCACGCCTAGGTGGCTATTCGGTTTTAAGAGGTGCTAAATGACCATAGCTATCGAAGCACCCTATAAACATAAATACTACTACTACTGGAGCGAAACGTAATTCATGCAATCCGTCACTGTTACATTTTTTATTGTAATTTTGATAACTATTACAAAAAATGTTGATAATAAAACTAATATTTTTACAAAATTAATCACTTAGCTTAATTAGTAGCCAACCAACCCGCCGTAGAATGCAATCATTGTTTCCCAAGAAAATAAGTATCATTGCAGACGACCTAACATCATTGTATGATCCACAATAGCGACGGCACATTTTTAAATAAGTCCCTTATAATAAGACAAATAAGGGAAATGAGGAAACGAGAAATGAGAAATTTCAAATCATACAAACGGAAACAAAAAGGGATTTGAAATTAAAAGCGAAAAAATCATATATTCGGGAACTAATATCGAAAGCGACAGGAAAAGACTTTGCGTAACCGCGTATGTTACATAATAAGTAAAGACCTTAGGCAACAAGTGAATTATTCTGAACGTATGATGGAAAGAGAAATGAAATTAGTAGGCCTAGGAAAATTTTGGCGAGACCTAGGAATAAAGGGATAACGTATGATATAATTGGGCGAGGGGGGGGGACGGAATAGCAATAGATTAGACTGCGAAAGTGGAGGAATGTTAAAAGATACGACAGATCTTCCACATTGCGCTTAAATTAGACGAAGTCGTCACTTCCTTGGCCGGCATTTCTCAAGTTTCTCCGCATAGGATATTTTTTCCAGGCAGTCGTCCGACGCCCTGCTTTCAACCTTGAAGGTTCATTCTCTGCAGTCACCGACGGATTTCAACTCGGAGAAACGTTCGCATCCTTTCGAATCTTCCTCGAGCACCTTGGACGGTCAGCATATCCTTCTCAGATATGTGCGGTTAGCGATGTTATGACGACGACCGTTGAGGTTCCCCGTAGCCGAATTGGAAAAGAGGCTCCCTCTTCCAAAACCGTCTGATGTGTGTAGCAAAGATGGTTTCTTGTGATTTGAATATTTCGCGGCACAACTATTATCCCCGAGAAAATCTCCCGGGCAATGTGGGTATTATTATCCTTGTAAAAAGCACACTGTTTAATGGCACCTCTCGGATAGAGCCCCTAGAGTCCATCGGGATTTCGAAGCACTCAAAACGCCTTTGGGATCTGCAAGAGTGCCATTTTTTTCCCGCTTTTCCTCAAAGCTTCCAACAACACCCTCCAATTACGTCCGAAATTCCCGCGCCACATTTTCCTCGTCCAGGCACACCCCGACTTCGGCCTTGAGCTACCCCTCGTTGTAAAACATATCCTCCTCCGCCTTCCTTGTTTCCTTCCAAAGGCTTCCCCCGGCTCTGCTTCAATTTTTCCCGGTCCCATCCCGACATCTCTTCTTTCATCTTCTCCTTCCCTTCCCGACCTCCTTTACGAGTTTATTTTTTTCCACCCTCCTCCCATATCTCTCCCTCTATGCTAATCCTCCTAGACGAGGCTGTACCAGCCAGCACTTTCCTTCTCATTTAAGTCCATTATAATTAATTTCCTCTGATATATATACATACATACATATGTATATACAACGAACACACGCACACACTTATAGACATTGACACACACAGGAACAAGGAAAAAGATAGACTTAAATAAAGGAGAAATATTTCGGGGTTCCTTGCCCCTTTGTCAATCTGAGAGGACAAAGGGGCAAGGAGCCACGAAATATTTCTCCGTTATGTAAGTCTATCTTTTACCTCGTTTCTGTGTGTGAATTTCTATAAGTGTGTGCGTGTGTTTGTTTTTGTTGCACATCTGAGTTATTCCTAAGCATATGTATATACATATATATATATATATAATTTGTTCATATCATTACCACCATCGACCACATAATTTAGGATCAGGAAGCCGTTACGTATTATGTAAGGTAACTAACATATATTAAATAAATTGTATATATAATATATATGTATCTATTTAATCATTTGTATAAAAGTAAATATTCATTTCCACAGAATTGGCCAAAAAACGGGAATAGGCACAAAGATAAATAATAATTCCGATCATTTTGATGGCGCGGCCATCTTTCTCGAGCCATAGAGTTATCTCAGTATATCTCTATACCTCGAGAGAGATGGCAGCGCCATCAAGATGATCGCAATTATTTCTTTTTTTGTCTGTTCCTTTTTTTCCTTTGCCAACCCTGCGGTTGACAAAAAAAGTGCTAGGAAAGATGGAAACTCACCCGGTTGTGGAAAGATTTTTAAGAGAAAAAAAATGTTTCCCCAACCGGGATCCGAACCACGGATCTCTCGGTCGAACATGATACCAGCTGCACATAATCTATCCAAGAAATTTCTATAAATTGAAACGCAGTTGGGCCAAATTGGGCGCAGTTGGGCCAAAATGTTTCTTACGCTGGGCTAAACTAGTTAAAACGCCAAACCTTTCGCGAAAAAAGAAACACATGGAGGCTGATACTCTTTGGAGTTGGTCATGAAATTCTGCTTCGTCGGGACACTGAAAAATAAACCTAGAAAAATATGACAGGAACCTCGAGTGCGGACAATTGTCAATCAATATACACGCATCAAATTTCTGGTGTAACTGACGTTCCAAAACTCGAAGGCCACGGAGAAGTAATCTGATCGACTTGATTATTTTAATCTGCCCTCGACCATTTCATCCCGTAAGCGTGTCTGGCCCGTGACTCTTAGCACGCGCACTTCGGCATATCGCCGACTATCCCCCCTGTCGCGCCATAATTTGTCATCTTCTCCGTTTATAATGATAATTTCCCCGTCTCGCTAGACGGCGTGAATAAACGTCGACAAGCAGACAGTTTATATTCGAACTCTAGAGAGAGAGAGTGAGAGAGAGAGAGTCATTTTGACGAGTCATGTCTGAGTGGTAGTCGATGGCTACACAGTTGGAAGATATTATCTCGCCTTCCGGCACGAGATTCACGTCTTCTTCGTGGTCATTCACAGTCACTGCTGGGGCTTCACCTTTCGCGGGATTGTGTCAGCTCCGCGTGACTCGCAGCGAGTAATACCTAATGTCAAAGTTAGAATGGCAGATAACGAGTCCCGTTAACCAAGAGAGTTAACGGTACAGGCTGTTTAGAAAGAGACGTTTTCAACTTCACGGGAATTATAAAGACTTGCACTCTTATGCATATCAGTGACCACGTCGCCAGCTTCGTTACATTAAATTACCCTCGAGTTTCCTTTCCAGCCAGAAACCATTGGCTGGATAACGGCGAACTAATTAAAACGTCTATGCTGCATTTCCCAGCTTAGAGAACGTACTTTTTCATTCGAAAATTTTATCAAGGGGGGAAATATTTTTTCCGAAGTCAGGAATGGTCATGCTCGTGATAAAATAATTTCGTTGTAGAAAGAAAAACAATCGCAATGTATTCATCTTGTCCATTTCATGATGAATAACCTTTACTATATCAGATGAAAAATTAATAAATTAGTGAATTCCACTCAATAAAATTTATTAAACTACCATGGTTTCGATACTTTACACCATCTTCTTTTAATAAATTTTATCAAGTGGAATTTAAAAAGTCGTTCATTTTTCTTCCGTCGAGGAAAAAATCCGAAACGTGAAGCCCGAAACCGTGAATCTTATTTGATATGGCAGCTAATTTTGGAATGTAAAAAATGGTATTTTTGGAAATATTTTACATTATCATTCGCTGTTATTTTCTTCCGAAAATCTGCCCCGAAACGTCACACTGCGCAAATCCAACCTTTTCACTTTTCTCCGCTCAGTTATGTCCAGGGAAGGATATCTGATCCGATGCGGATCTTCCCACAAAACCAGTATTCTCCCCTCTGAAAACTTCCTCTATCCGTAACATTGTGTCCACCTCGGTTCTTAAGCTCCTCCTCGCGCAGCGTCTTTCCCGGCCCGTACCCGCTTCCTCCCACGGCTGTCCCCTTCGGGAGACGTCGCGACTCGAATCTCTTCCGTCCCGGTGATGGACATCCTCCTCATCTCATATCTATTTCGTCGAATCTTTTATAAAAAAAGTGTTCCTTTGCTCAAGGTAATTTTTTTCTTAAAGCCATGAAGTTCCACAGGCCTGCCATCTATGAAACGATCGTAAAAACTTGTATTTTTTTAAGGATTCCGCTGTTCCCCGTTGCCCCACTGGAACACGCTTATATAGACATCCGCACCTGTGATAATCGTCCAATAATAAAGAAACCGCTTCGAGATTCCAGTTGCATGCTATCTCCATCAAGATTTATTTGCATTTTGTTTTCGTGTTACTAGGTGGCTTCGTTTGTTTTCATGTTACTAGTATCAAGGTCGTCTCTCATTGGCTGGTTTAAAAAACGATTTTATAAAACGTTTTATGAAACTCGGTTGGAACAAAAATTTTATCGCGAGCAAGCGTTCCGTTCCGTCAAATACAAGCGATTTCTATAAAAACGAGTCGCGAAAAATTTTACCGTGGACGTGATGAGGCCTCTCCCCACTCGATGACGGGGCTTCTTTCTCTGCGATCCTTTTACCTCCTGCGGCTCTCGCGAGGCTCGTAGGTAAGGCCTCGCGCCGCCCACGCTGGAAAGCACGTCCCAATATGCATCGATGAGAGTGTTCTACCCTCAAGGTCGCTCGGTCACTCTTTTGGGAATGGCTTTTGGGGTGTGTGCGATTTCACTTTCCCACACTATCCAAGTGAATTCTTCCGACCAGCTTGTGTTTTTCTCCCTGCTCCGGTCCGTCGCTGGAAACCTTTGGCAGCCTTCCCGAATCCGCTTCCTCTTACCGGCTTCAATTTGTTTTTCCTATTACGCGTAAATGAGCCTTGCGAGCGGCATCTTTCACTTTGGCAAAGACGAATGCGTTCGCTTTTATTTATGGTTTCCTTGGTCCGTCAATTCTAAATGCATTAAGATTGGAATGAAGCGAGCCAAACACTGACATGGCGAGGACAAATATCTATTGAAAACACGCTGATATGGGATGTTTCTGGGTATAAAATAATTCAGTGATGGTTATTCAGGCTTAAAACTCTGTGGAATTCTTTCGTCTTGAAGTAACAGAAGAAAAAAACACACTTCAATTCCACTAATCAAATATTTATTAACACGAATCGGGTTTGAAAATATTTAATCTGTGGAATTTCAGTGTTTTTCTTCTGTTACTTCAATATAAATAGTTATCGTCATATAAAATGCGTTTCGAATGAGCTGGCATGTGGCCTTCCTCATAAGACCTTTAATTCCGAAGTGAGGGAAAATTAGTGGAATGAGCGAGGTAACGAACGCCAGGAAGGCGTTCGTTGCTATGACAATTTGTAAGTTAGAACTAAAGCTTTTACAAAGACGCTTCTGCGATAAAGAGCCAAGAATATTCTTCAGTACTTTCGTATTTTGTAGCTCACCCCCTGGGATCGTTTGAACTATTGCCTGTTTTCATCCTTTTCCTGTGGTGATACACAAACGTCTCCCCGCGTGAATTGAAATGAACCAGCTTACTCTCCGGCGGGAGGTGAGGCCGAGAAATTTCTACAAGTCGAAATCGCGACCTCGAACCAAGAGGTAAAACTTTGTCCTCCCTCCCGCAAATCGGGGTCATCATGGGTTGACAGCTGACCACATGGTATAGCGCCCTTGGGAGGTAGGTCGGATAATAATGGAGTGGATCCTTTTCTTAGGCACAACCTGATTTCGTAGCGCCTCCACAGCGCGGGAACCTAACGTAAGCGAGAGACGAGAAATTTCACGGGTGTGAGAGCTGTAGGTGGGGAGGGGGGGGAG
>WURS02230532.1:0-19813 GCA_011762765.2 Rhinocypha anisoptera | reverse complement strand
CAAGAAGAGGAGGGGAGAAAAGGGGGGGGGGGGGGGGGGGGGGGGTGTGGGGTGCTCCTGCAGAGGAAAGGGGGGGGGGGGGGGGGGGGGGGGGGGGGGGAAGATTCCAACACAAACACACGCGCTAATAAACCCCTGACTTTGAAGTTTCCCTCATTACCTTTGGTGCTCTGGACTCCCGCCGCCACCGACGCGAGTGTTCTCCCCAGTCTATCGGCTAAAGTGGGCCGAGTCATGAAGTGGGATTCACTTTGCGTGTCCGCTAAGTTTTATCCGCAATGCAGAGCGACACACACACGCACCGCGTGGTTCTTTAAAAAATGTATCGTCTGCGGATTGAAGGATAGCCTTAAATCCATTTCAGCAGAGATTTTTCAGAACGCATCACTGACGAAAGAATGTGGCCCCGAAGACCCAATGACCCCCCAGAAATATTTTCGTTTTTCAACAGAAATATAATTTTCAAAAATGATTCATGTCATTAACTGATGGGAAATGGGGTAAAACTAGGGACGCACGGGACATACCTGTATGCTTGATAAGACCACGGTTAAATAGACGAAAGCTAAGAGCTATGTATCGTCGTCCTCCGAGAGAGGAAACCGTATATACAGAAACATCTCTCTGCAACGTGGAAATTGATGAACGAGAACTAATTGCTGAGTAGGAACTCAAGCACTTTATCAAACATTGATAAACTGAATTACGCCTCTCTCTGAGTTTGTGACATTCAGACTCGATGCAGTATAGATAAAAATTTAGCAAAGCATGCAAGTATATGAGATTCTAAGCAAATAATAAAGCAATTAAAAGGATGAGTCGAGGTAAGCAATAATTTATTAGTAGAAAGAGGAGGAAAATATGTTTGTGATGAATGTTTTTTAAGAATTTTCTAAAGTATTAATAGTTTGAGGCCAGGGATGGTTAAATTTCTTGGTCCAAGATACTCGATTGAATTTAATAAAACTGTGAAAATATCATTACTCACCAGATTACCATAACAATGTTTATTATTTATATTACTCTTATTATATAGTTCGATATATTTGTTATATGTTGTCCTAATATGCAGCTTCTTTGATACATCATTTTTTTAATATTTAAGTGAATTGCCAGCGAAAAATTACTCTAACATTGGGAATGCGTATTACACGTTTACCACCACTAATTCAGGATATAAATATGTTCGATTTCAAATATTAACTAGGTACTAACTATCTCAGTATCTCTACTTTTCCCTTCCTGGCCTCATTTGTTTATAGTGGTTAGGAAACCTCTTAATCATCTTATAAATCATAATTTAAACGTTTTCAGAAGATTTCCTCTTCAGGGCTTTCAACGACACTTTGGGGGACTTCAATAATTAGCGTATAAAGTGGTCCTGAGACAAGAAAAAAGTTTGAGAACCACTGGAGTAAAATGAATGTGTCTATTAATACTGGATTCATCTCATTTGAGATATTTATAAGTTCACACAAGTGCGTTAGTAGGTTGTACTGAACTCAGGAAACATGTAACCGCAAAGCATCAAGGAAAACCTATTATCACTCACACTGCAAATCTTTATCTCTTTAGTCCATCCTGGTCCACATCATCCTGGAATAGATCCAAATGGGATTTATCCACTTCGTCTTTCCTTCCGATCCGTCCACTATTCCGCCTCTCCGCTTTAAACCCGCCACGCCTACGCATTCGATATGGTCACCTAACCGATTCATCCCTTTTCCCGCCGTCCCGAAATTCTCCCCTAGCTTCCTTCACATTTCCAGTCACCTCCACTGCTCTTCTCCGAACGCAATATGAGTCTCCCTCCTGACTGCCCTATAATTAAAACTTTCTTGGATATAGCCGTGCGTAAAGGCAATTGATGTCATGCCTCCTATGTCAGGTCAGAATGCATGGTGGATCGGAGCATTTTAACATTTGAAACTCGAGTATGGGTATTAAGGTTGGTTTTGAAAGACTTTCTTTACGACCCTAACTAATGACAGTAAAATTACATTCTGTCCTTGAGTTGTAAATTTTTTAATATGCGAGATTATTGTAATAGAGTATCCCAATACACATTTTTTAAAAACTAATACGCAGTAATATATTTTGTAATATAGTAAAGAGTACTAACTACAATTTTTAAGTCACTATTAAATGACGAAACTATTAAAAGATATTTTAGTAATACTTTTTTCTAACTAAAACATCTTCAGGTTTAGAGATATGGAATACTCTAAGAAAAATCAGTTAGAGTTCTCATGATCTCAAATGATGCACTTATAGTTAAGAAATGCATGCATATAAAGTTATAATACACAATATACAAACGGTAATTTCATGAAATATCTTAAGAATTGTGTACTGAAATAAATTATGCAGTGAATTTATGAAACTGGTTTTGTTTAGCGGCAAAAATGCATTTGTTGGCACTCACATTCAATTTGCTAACCCTGTTGGCGTGATTTTTCTGTGCTAAAGATCACGCATCACAGGCCATTAAAAATATAATTATTCAAGAGTTCCAAAGTTTTCGTGCAGAAAATTAAAGGGTCTTTTAAATTAAATAACTGAGTGATTCCTTTTTTAATTTTTTTATCCTCAGGCGACTCGGGTTTCGACATTTACTGTCATCTTCAGGAGGTACAATCATACACTTCGTTTATTTCGCTTAATGTTCCCAAAAACCGGAAAATTACATCGACGTTCTTATCTATAGCAACTATAGGGCAAAGCGAAAATAAATATGACCTAATTTGCACTCATTTTGATTAGCTAATACTATCGACCTTGGAAAATATGTATAACCTGACAAATGAAGATACCTTATGGCCAAGGCAATTAATTTTATGTTTTACAAAAACAAGAAAATTCCAGCGAAAGGATTTATGTTGAAAGAAAATAAAATCAATGATTATATCGACTTTTATAGGTTTTAAACAAGGCATTCGTAAGCCTCCCCTGATGAAAGATAAAAGTTTAAGCTTAAAAAAATTTGTTGAAGGAAAGGAACTTGAGATTTATATTGGAATAAATTATTAATGCCACCTTCACGAAAATTCTCGTTTCTTAATCATGAACTAATAGAAGGAAATTTTGACTATTTTTTCAACTCAGCCTCAGATGCGTAATTGATAACAATGGGCAGAGAACTTAAAAGCTGTAGCTGTAGTGTAAAAAGTCAATAGAATACGAGAATAACGATATGCAATTAATGTTGCAAAAAAATCCCAAGTATTAAGATTCTATTGTATTACGACATAGTTATAACAAAAGCCACAACACTCTATACCATACTGCAAGAAATAGCTATCATTCTGAAGAAAGAACCGTTGTTTTCCCGACTTATTGTGTTGGTGAAGGCTATTCGGGTTCTCCACCGGGTCACTCTCTGTATTTCTGCCGAAATTTCGATGGTCCATCGTCCTCAGGGTGTGTGGAAACGTCGGCAGAAATGCAGAGAGTTACCCGGTGGAGAACCAGAATAGCCTTCACCAACAGCTATCATTCTGTTTAATCCCACTTGACCGCAATGGTTAAGAATGAGAGTAGAATTGCAGTCAAATGCTCCCGCTAAAATGCTTCCAGATATTTCAGAACTTTCATATACCGCTTCCTTTCTATTTAGTCAAAACAGTGAATATGAGGAATGACTGATACGACCAATATATTGGCATGAACTCCCGACCCGACGTACATTCTCCAAAGGAAATTTCACCACCGTTTGTCAACGCCGTGCAAGTTATTGCTTCAAGGAAGAAGATGAAACCCGAAGCCAAAAAATAATAAAAAAGAGAGACGGTAGTAAGAAAACTCCCGATATACAGAAAAACAAAATAGATCATGAAAAAAGATATAAAATATGAAATAAGAAGAAGTTTACATCACAGAGATTCGATGGAAGTCATGGAACAAAAATTTAACAAAATAATTCTTACAACTGGCAACTATTAAAAATTGCTGAGTAAAGGATATATATAGGTGTGTGTGTGTGGGCTAAACGTCAATGTGAGTGAAAAATATTGAAAATATAGTTTTAAAAATAAGTTAGGTTAAGGTTAAATAAACTTAATACGAATGCTATTTCGCTTTATTTTTTCAGACATGAAATTTTCCATTAATTAGGGATAAACAGATTCAATTTGTTTATCTTTTGTTCACTATTCATCATCGTCATAGGTTATCATAGTTTATAGATTGGTTTGTAGTAATTTTTATAATTCTTTTAGAATGGGCAATAGTTTCATATATTTTATCTAATCTAGGATCAACAAGTAGGATAAAAACACGGTAATCAAACACAAGTATCTATCTTCAGGGCCCTGATATTTATTGCGCATAGAATACGATAAACTCAAACTTGGGTATTTTACCTTAAACGAAGTCAGTAAATTAGGACAAAAATATGGAATTCTCAAAACTAATATACAATTATGAAATAAATGATATTAGTTTTTTTCTAGTAACTGTATTTTTACTATTGTATAAAACTTATTGTGGTCAAACGAAAATAATAATAGGGAAATCAATTTCCCTACACTCGGAGTCGTTTAAGTTCGGCGTCGCGACAAAGTTGCATTTCCCTTCCTCACGCGTTCTCTTCCATCCCAACCCTACTTCCCTCCGCACGCCTAACGCTATTCGGATTCTCCCGCGATCATACGCCACTGTCCCATTTTCTCGCTTCGACTGACGGACGTCCCTAGCAAAATA
Organism: Rhinocypha anisoptera; assembly: GCA_011762765.2. Taxonomy (NCBI): domain Eukaryota; kingdom Metazoa; phylum Arthropoda; class Insecta; order Odonata; family Chlorocyphidae; genus Rhinocypha; species Rhinocypha anisoptera. The sequence goes on along the minus strand of WURS02230532.1, from coordinate 15,112 downwards.
CTTTAACGTCTCTCTCTCTTTCCCTTCTCATCTCCTTCATTCTATTCTCCGATCCCCTTATACTAGCCCGCCGCTCCCGGCTTGCTAATTTACTCGGGAGGCCGCTTCCCTCCACCATAGTCCGCTGGCCACCCTTCCGGAAACCCCACTCCGCTCCCCCGGATGCATCTCTCCACCTATTCGGACGATGCGGCAGCTACTTCGACCACGCGTGCCCCAAGGGACTGGGCTCGGCCCAGAGATATCAAATTTGCGCTTCTCTTTTTTACTCTTTCTCTCCCATCCCCCTTCGCTCCTCTCACTCACCGAGCCGGTCTTGGGTCGCCGCGGCGCAAGGGTACTTAACCAAGAGGATCACGGAGTCGCATTTGCATCCCTCCCTTCCCCCCATCCTACACAGCTAGGCAGGGCCAACTACTGACCAGCCCTTTCCCCCCGCGCTCCAGGACCTCTCTTCGGCGAGAGATTGGGAAAGAATTCCTGCTGCCGCGTGCCCTAGCGCGGGTTAAGAGATTGTCATCCACTAGGGAGGGGTGGGGTGGTGAACTCGCTGTACATACCATAGTTGATTGGACCAAAGGTTTCTATGCATGGCGTTTCCCTCCATTTGAATTCCATCCAACACGCTGCATTATAAAGAGACGACCGAAAAAGTAATTCAGTTTAAGCTCAGATTTTCACAGCATTGGAGAATGACTGTGGAGTTACAAGATGGTAATCGAATATCGCATCTTTATTAAAACTTTTACCAATTTTAAGACAGGAGGGGAATTATAGTGACTAACTTATTTTTCAAATATTTGGATCAACATCCACTTTCGTGTGTTTTAATGTGTGATTAATACTAATAATGCCCAAAATATATTCCTTCCCACGTTTATGTATGTAAAATAGAAGAACCTATATTCATTAACAAAATAAAGGGCGCGATATTAAAAGAAATGTTTTTAGTGATTCATGGGAATAGTAATTTTTACAAACAAATTCTTAATTGATTTTAACCTCAGAACTATGTTTTTCTTCCATAGTAATTCGTCTGTTACGGGTAGTGGTAATAGAAGTTAATTCCGAATTCAAAAATATTTACTCATAATTTTATTAAAAATCTTTTGCGGAAATGATGACCGTTTTTCCATCGTTAGATTGTGGAATTCGTGATTGCTGAAAATTATATTTCATGAGGATAGTAATTATTTCTATTCTCTCTTCATTCCAGTAAAAATTATATGCACTTATTTAAAAATTTACCCTTTCTATACAATTATTTAAAATAAGAAGTTACTACATATTTTTATTCCAAGGAACCAAGAAGAAGAATATATTGATTGAAATATGTTCATCACATACTATATTAATAAGCGTTGGTATTTTTATGAACGCTTTATGGTGTTGAAAGACCTGAAAGACATAAATATCGACATAATCGAATTCTATTTCGTTATAGACGCTATTCTTTTTTCCTTAGAGAGGGATAAGAGAGGCTTTTGAGTTGAAGTACGACATAGCATGGAAAGAGGAAAACGGACGGAGAGAAAAGAAAAATTCATCGTGTTAGGCATAGCAGATAGTTGGGGTCAGTACGGAGACGAAAGAAATAGTGATCGAACGGGATAGAGTGAGATTTATTTCAAGGCAGAAATCTTTCTCTTTTTTGATCTCATCAATTACCTTCCAAATATTGGCACTATCATCGATAATATTTTTCAACAAGTGTGGCGAAATGAAAATTCTTTAAAATCAATCCGAATTGCTTAATAATACATTTTGCCCTTGTGGGTCCCCAGGGTCCCCAGGGTCCATTAATGCTTTGCGGATACTTCGTTTAATATTAAATGAAGTTTACCTTTGAACTATATTTGGGGTAGGCAACATCGTCATCGAGAAAAGAAACAGCCGTCTTTAATTCTTATTTCTAATCGTTAAGAAAGAATTGGGTTTTTTCTTACAAATCAAAAACGTATTGATTTGAAGTCTCCAACACTTTTTTTAACGCTCGAAAATTTCTTAAAACTTCCCAATTACCTTAAATTTCGTAGTTCAGGTGTAATGTTGAGGAATTTGAAAATTTTTAATGACAAGGAGATAGCAATTTATCACTAATAAAAATATACTTTATTTTGACCGGTTTGGATGTCACTGCATTATAATAAGGTCAGAAGAGGTTGCAGAGACATCAAAGCCGGTCCAAATAAAGCATATATTTAACTGTGAAAAAAATGCCATTTTCTTGTCATAAATAAGCTTAATTGTCTTCTAAATTTAAATGTCGTGAAACACACAATTCGCATTAGTTTAAAGTATTTTGACCTCGTTTTCAAATCAATTTATCTCCTCATATTATACTTTTAATAATTCCCAAGGAGATTTGGAAACAAAGGAGAACATGAATGAGATAGATAATGTCAGAATTAGCTATTTTCATTGGGAATCAAATCATCAAGAGGCTGTTGATTCGTTCTTATAATTTCACTTTTCACAAAGGGAATAAGAGATTCACAACGCAGAGAGAGAGAGAGGGGATGGGGGGATAGGAATTTTTTTTTTCATTTCTTACGGAGCTCCAAGGAGTGTATCCACGGATTGTCCTAGTTTCTCTCAAGAGATTTTTCTCAGCGGAACAGAGTTTACGACACCTGCGAGGGAAGATATGGTTGCCCCGAAAGGAGATAGCAGGACTGAGAATCGGCGGACGGCTGAGGCGCGGTCCGCACCCCAAAGCGAAACGAACTTTCCCATCTCCCTACTCCTCCACCGCGACAACCCTAAAGTTGGGTCCTCCCGCCTCGCCCTTTTTCTCCTCCCCAGCCACTCCCACCGCGACCTCCGATTGGAGCGGCGCTTGGCGTCGCAGCATAAATTTCCTTGCTCGGAGGTTTATAGCTTTTCTTTCACGCTGTAATTCGTGAGAGAGAATTTTTTTTAAAAATATGCACATACGCTTTATCGAAAGGGATTCCCGTACACCAGAGCAGGGAACGATACTACAATTCCCATTTTTTTCAGACTTGCCAAATAGGGACATTTTTCTCTCTCTTTCTGTCTCTCTCTTTCCCTTTCCATCGGAGATATCATAGTATCGCTCCAACTACCGCAGTCACACGCCAGAGGTCCCAAGAACACGCTTTATGCTTCGCGTTTCAGTCGTTCTTCATCTCCACCGTCCCAATTGTTCATACGTTAAGTCCCCCGGCTCCAATGAACCGTTCTTCCCTCGCACACCCTCACTTCATTCAATGTGTGTATCTTAGATAACGTGGGAGAGAGGAAAGGAAATGGGCCCTATTCCCACTTTCAGCACTACACATGAAGTAGTTTAGGAGGAGGCCGTGATATCGTCCTACGCAAAGGGATCTGGCGAATAGAGGATTCCCTGGGAGATAAAGAGATTTGCTTGTGGCTTCGCAAGTTGTAAATTATCACGGTTTTTCCCTTGAATCCTCACGCGCAACCTTCAGCGACTCGCCCGTATTCCTTCAAGTTCGTCTCCCCAAAATATGTAGCAAATAATACTTTAGCTAGGAAAAAAATACCGCTACAACTTATAATTTAATATCTGGCGCCGTAGGAGAAATATTTGATTTAACTTCAATTTTCCAGCAATGCAGTGACCAGCATGTGAGAATGACGCATAGGTACTGTTCGAAGATCCGATAAAACCGATAAAAATAGAGCCATACGGATCACACTTGAACAAGAAGAGGGAAATATAAGAGGATATATCTTAATTTATCTAAATAGTGCTTCTTAATACCCGTTATTGGCTACTATTTGTTTATTGATGCTACTTTATTTCTGATTCCTAAATAACGAAACTAAACTAACGATTATCGAAAAAGTAGTCCCAGTGTTTTTGTATTTAATGTATCTTGACGATTTTGGTCAGTTAACACCTCATCATATTGAATGAAAATCTAAATGAACAATCACAACACCCGTGCACTTGCGACGAGGCTGGAAACCAAGATCTTTGGGTTAGCTGGTGAGCGCGTTACCAACCTGGCTAATCCGCTCGATGCTACATATACCTAACCTATATAGTATGACAGAGGCTGCAGAGAAAGATACTCATAAGGGGAGGATTGTAGTGGTAGGCCTAAGGATAGACTATGGGAAAAAGATTTTCCAAATAAAGAACTGAGGAGTCAAAAAGAGTTTGAAAATATAGATTAGTGCTGTAACAAACTGTGTACATTAACAATGAACCACGATGATGATGACTAATAATGCAAGTTCAAAATGATAAAAATTTCCTATTTATTTTTCATATCAATTTAAACTAGATAAATGTAGGTTAAAAAATATTTCAAGTAAACAAATATTGTCTAGTTTCCACTGAACGACAGTACCAATCTGGCTTCGTAATTTTTGGTGCAGAATTTCACTTCTCAGGTAAACTCGAGCTTGACGGCTCATCCATATTTGCATAAATTATTTTATTATTAGGTTAAATGGAATTAATTATCAATTGGTGTTGAAATAGTAATACACAAAAGGCGATTCTGAATTGCATAAAATTATTTGTCGAGGGCAGTATAATTTATGCACCCCAATGTATTATGACCCTCGTTTAGTAACCAGACGGCAATACTTAAATCTGTGGAGCACAAATTAGAAGGATGATTGTAAAATAAAAATTTTTTAAGGTTCCATGCGCCGGAGGAATTGAATTGGCCGTAAAAATATGAGGGAAGATTTATGTTCGTATCCGCACGCTAGGTCGGAGGCAGGGATGGAAGGCACGGTTTAAAATGCCGTAAAATGTATCGTAGTAATTTGTAAAGTAGGTATATCTCCCACGTAATTTAAATGCTAATTTGTACCCAACTTCTGTATCTTCACCATTTGGGCCAAATCCTCGGGCCTCTAATCTGACCACTTTGACCACTTTTCCTCTGCCTCTCTTGGATAATAGTCCCAGGGTCTGGTGGATCCATTCGGTCCAACTTTATCACTAACAAAATCCAACCCCTCCTCACCTAAGTCTCAAGTAGCTCAGGAAATCTCCTTCATAGAAAAGCGGGCTTTACCCGTGGTATTCCTCTTTCGACACGTCCTCCGCCATTACACACCTTCATCACAGTATTCAACTCTTTTCTAAACACAGCGAGTTCATTGCGATTGTCACAAGATATACGGCATAATGAAACAATTCATCCAACCCAAAGGAAATATCCACATAATTTTTTTAAATAGACTGCGTCGACCTCTATTTTCATTTAGCAACGCTTAAATCCATTGAAAAAACCTATTAGAGAAACACAATATGAATGTTTTACATGGGACTTTAACCTGCCACCTTTGTGACAACCTGAGATCGCGATAAATCCAATTTATCTGGCTGGCAGTTCATTTTTGTGGGCAAATGGAAGAATGAAGGGAAAATGCATACCGGAATGTTGAGCATACCATAGATATAACGTGAAAGACTCGAGTCAAGAATAGACAAGTAATTAATAGTTTATATGCACATAGAGACAAAAAAGATACTTGAAATTTATTTAAATTATCAGCTGACACCTACTTTGAAGGAGTTTAGCAGCAGGATTCAGATCGCTGACGCAATTATGTAAATATGTATATAGACTCTCGTAAAGAGATCTTTCGTATCATGGTGCGGCTGTGTTACGTAGGTTCAAGGTCCTGAATCCACAATTCAATTGAAATGCGTGGTGAAATATTTCTCAGCACTACAAATTATATCAAATAATTCACATCTTTAAAGTCATTTTAACTACTTGTTAATGCCGAGTTACTGAGAGTTATTAACAATACAAAAGAAGATATGTGATTTTAATTCTTCTCCAAAATTGTGTTTGACATTGCCTGCAATTAATACACAAAATAAAAATTATACTTAGCAAGAATCATTCTAGTTACTACTTAGATAATATCCAATGATTTTACAAGGATATATCTCTGTAAATACTTATATTATATAATCTAAATACCGTTGTGCCATGCTGTTTACAGAGAAGACAACGATACATTATCTGCGATAAACCTATATTTTTGTGGATCTGTTATGTCCGATCTTCCTTATAAGTATACGGTATATGGCTAACGCAATGAACCGAATAATTGGATAATACATTTTTAAAGAGATAACATAACCAAAAGATTTAAATAGTTAAGATATTAAAGGGCATATAAAACACGAATCTGAGGCATGGTCATTACAACCCATAAAGACAATGGGAATGTGTGGTAATGTTGTACAATAGAATACTGAAGACAATTTAATGGATGGATTGAACAGTAAGTAAATAATTAATTATAAGATCCGGCGAAATGGAACATATATTGATTGCACTTATGAACATAAAAGGGATACTTATAGAACAAATCCATAGGTATTATAAAAGTTCATTAAAGGCCGTACTGGAAGGGATCCCAATGGGAAAACAGTAGACCTAAACCAGTATCATAACCATATAGTGGAAAATATATGAATTAAGAACTACGAAGGTATATACTGTCTCGTAGTATAGCGTGATGCAAAAAATATAAAGTCTTAAAACGTTGCTGCTGATGATGAAGAAACTAAAAAACACGGCTTCGAATCAATTGAACAAATGCCTTGAAGCAATTTTTAGTAAGTTTCGAGGCATACATATATCTCGAAACTCACTAAAAATGAAGTGGTACAAAAATATTATACTATATCACTCTTTTCAATTGCTGGCTAAAAGCTTGATTTAATCATCATTCAGTTATTTGAAATATGGTTGATACATAACAGCACCTTTTGGTCATAGTGAGTAGAAAGTTTATGGAGCTATCTAACTCATTATCATTGTTACTCAATTATCCATATAATTCATTTTCTTCGGAATTTATTAATATTTATAGTATTCCAGGATGCCCTTCTTGTCGAACATTGGTTAATATCAATGGAATTCCTTTTGGAATGTTAGCTCAACAGTTCCGATAAACACTTAATGGCGGTGGGAATTAAATTTTCTTTCCCGTAAATTCAATACGCTTCATCCGACCTCCGAGGACGCTTGGGGGTATCTCAAAATAACACCTTTTATTTTCTAATATTCCGTGGCTCCGTATATTCATCGCATAATTTTCAAACGAATCCCTCGTATTAATAATTAATAATGACCTTCCACCACGATGTCTGATTTTCGGAAAATTGTAGGTCACCCATGGAGACGATAAAACTTAAAACGAGCAGCAAATTGTGGTCTTGCTGGAACGCCAATGACAAAAACACTACCCCTCCTCCCTGCCCTCTGGCGGAAAATAGTCCGAATACTTGTGACAGAGAGAGAGGGGGGAGGGGGAGAATAGAGATATTGGAAGTTTTCTCCACCCCTCGGTGTCATGCCAACCAGCCTGAAAATCTTCCTCCCCCGCATTTCAAATAACCATCCACGCAACTCGATTTTGTTCGTAATTCCAGCAGACCCCGGAGAACAATCAAACATATGGCAGAGGCCGACATATTTCCCTTTCGACCACGCCCGTGAAATATGCCTCCACCCTTCTTAGTAGTCGAGTTCAAAGTAACAGATAATATCAAAGAGTTAGTCCGGTCGGAAAATACTTGATCAAGCAGACAGAACTTTGGGATTGAGCAAAATGATACCGGGAAAATGCGAAGAAAAGTAAAAGAGTGTTGTTATCTTTAAGTCGTGGGGACTCAACCCGTATTTGTACGAATACGGTGAAATGCACTTATATTGTAGGGGACCTATTATTATATTCGAATGATCCAATAGTAAATAGGTGGCGAGATTTATAGTAAAAAGACAAAACGAAAAAAATGCGAGCGTCACACAGGATTGTTGAATGAACTTGGATATGAGAATTTCCGAAGGAACATAGGTAATGTACAACCTTCTTCACGAAAATTCGATCAAGTGATCAAGCGATCAGCGACGTGAATTTTAAAATTAAAAATTCCCACGTACTTAGGATCGCTTAAAAGCAATGAAATCAAGACCAGAACGGGAGATTTAAAAGTTCCTTGGAATGAGAAGGGGACTAAGTTTCAAAAATACATGAATAAATAAGTTAGTATCACCGGTGAAATTCGCGGAGAGAGGCTAAAATAGAAGGCAGGGGGCCTAAAAATGTAAACTGGTCATAAAAGGAGACGGTTCTAGGGCGATGCGCTTTTACATCTTTGACCTTTGAGGAGAGAAAACGAGTGCAAATTAGAGGCTTCTAATGATAAAAAACGTCAGGGGGGCTGGAGGGTTTGATATTTGAAAACATGCAGTTCGAGAAAGTAAACACGCAGAAAAGAGATAAGATATTGGGTGTGATGGAGGGAGGATGAAATGGGAATTTTCGGTGGAAATTTGAAGAAGGCGAGAAAATTTAATAGACGAGGCATTAGGAGCTGATGGGATGCTGAGGGTCCTTATATATAAAAGGAAGAATGTTAGATGATAGGGCTGGAGAAAGAAGAAGGAATTTTAGACGGCGAGTAGGGCTGTAGGAAATATGAGGAGGTGTGGGAGGGAAATAGTCAAAAAGTGAAAGGTGTTTATACATCGCGCGGAAGTGCTTCCATGGACTACGGCGTTACGTAATAGTTTCCAGGGACGGTGAAAAACCTATCCCGAACGGGTGAACTGCCTCTTATGATGTCCGTAATAAATTTTACAGCAAGGGAAGGGATCGGTTGAAGCGCCGGTGTCGTGGGACGAGCGGGGCGCAGGTTAAGGTGTTTTAAATTCTCCCAGATAATCCTTAACCCAAACTATGGAGTCACCTGGCATGAATACATTTTTAGGGAACGCGTGGGTGGGTGGGGCAGATAAATTAGGAGTCGCACCTTAGAGAGTGGGACGACAAGTGAAAAGCTGACGAAAAGGGACGGAGATAAAATTAAGAGGTGAATGAAGAGTAAACACCGCAAGTTGTCACATAATGATGTTATAAACTCTACAAAGTGTTTATTAGGTTTCCAAATAATCCGAAAATAATCCTAAACGAAACCACAAAAAAATATTTCTATACGTCTATCATTTTATATGCTGACTGCAATAAATTAAACAAATATGTATATTGAGGAAATTATTCTCAAATGAAACAAGATATTAAAAAATGCCTCGTTTTTAATTACTCGTAAATCTTCATCAAGACAGTTTTATATAGGAAATGATTTGATATAATCGTTGAAGACAAAATGATTTACAGTCTGGTTTAGAAGAAACTTCTTAATTCTAATAAGCCACAGTAAAAAATAACAAAATGGCTGACTTAAAATTAAAATAGATAAGCTTTATTATTGTCAGTGAAAAAATAATGATAAGGTCTTAATTTATATTTCATCAAGCTCTGCTTCGGCATCCAATAAATATTTTACCCATGGAGAATTTATATAACACGAAAAACTATGTTTCAACACGGGTATATAAACAATAAGAGAAGTCACTGCTGCCATCAACGATAAAGACCGACATTTTGTCACTCTTTCAATCCTTTTTTCTTTTATCTTATTTTACCATCCGTTTAAAAAGTTTAGAATTTATTTCAAAATTTTTCAAGTTCAAAATTATTGTTTTCGCTACATAATATTGTCAGGTAATTGTCACCTTAAAAATTGTACAATTATTACCGATAGATTTTTAATTCATATAACAGTCAGAGAGCGATAGAGAATATTCAATTTTGAATTAATTGTTGCTTTAATAATAATATCAATCAGCAGTAGGATCTTCAGTTAAATAAAGTGGCAAACTGTTCCAATTCATAGCTAATATTATGCTGAAGGTGGCAGTGGCTTTGGTAGTAAGTGAAGGCGATTTCCCGTAATTGAAATCTATTCATAAAAATGGAAAGTTGGAGGATCTTATAAGTGCAAAGGGAGTAACAAGGAATGGAAAAAACTTAATTAATTTCATATTTCTTATTCAAAGTCATTACTAGAATTTGTTAAAGTTTTTAAATTATTTACTCGACTCCATTCGGGATAGTGGTAATTTTTTAATTTGTTATTTGACAGAAGGGATACAAATAATAACGAAGGGATATGTTTTAAATAAATTTAAAAACAAAATCACTGTAAGAAAAAATTTATAAGATCGAAGTACATTTGTGACGACTTTCTGTAAGATAAATACGGTTTGACCAATATCAACACAATACAACACCTTTAATGATAATGATAATTATTGCGACTTATTCTAAAACTGTGGAGATAAATTTTCATGAATCTCATGACCAAATTTTTCTGAATAATTATTTAGAGTCATCCATATCTCTCATTCTCGGATAAGAAGAGGGAAATATGAAGCTTATGAAGGCAAACAAATTGAACGGGCGGGAGTACCCGTGGTTGAATTGTGTTTGGGAGAGAGTTGACAGCAGACGAGGGTAAGGATAAGAGTAGCACGAAGTGGGTAGGGAGGGAAAAGCTAACTTTTTTCAGGTGGCTGGGAGTAAGAGAAGCGGAAACTGGGAGAGGTAAGAGATAAAACAGGAGGTTGACCGCCAAAGTCTGCCAGCGGAGGAAATAAAGATGAATTGGCTGTTAAAAGGGAAATTATGGAAATCAGAATCCCTTCCGCTTGTTTCATTTGAGTATTTATATATGTATATGTACAAATTCCGAGAGGGGAGAAAAATTGAATTCCTTTATAGCTTCCGAAAGGTAATCTATGTGATTAAATATCGCGGCTGGTCATTTATGGCCTCAATAATCCACTTCCTCCATTATTATTCTCCTTTGTTTACACTCTCCTTATCTCTCCACCCTCTACTTTAATACTATCCGAGCGTTTCACCATTCAGGTTTCTCCTAGGTTATTTTTTCTTTCATTGTCCTCCTCTGTTCATTTACTATTCCAGTTGTCACAGAAAACATTTACGAATGCCGAGCGTATACTCTTACGTCCCGTCGACTTCGCGAGTGAACGCGACTGCTTTTATCTCCAGAAATCAGCCACAATTTTGATGCGGCTCTGAATGAATTATTAGGGCAAGGATGATTGCGCTGATGAATCATGCGCATAACTAAGAGACGTCAGTCTAAAAAAAATAATCTTCAAGAGGGCCTAAGTTAATTACGGTGAGATTACGGTTCAGGAAATAAACTCGGAAGGTTGGGTATGAATGTACGACTGACGATAATTTATGCATTCTTCCTTTTCCTGCAATATATCGTAAGGTGTAGATAATGGCAATAAGGGTGGCAGCCGTAAAATAAGTTGAATTAAGAAGAGAATAAAGCCAAAAAGACTAGATTCTATTGTTCACTACACCCTATAGAACGGCCGAACGCAGAGTTCTCTGTTGATTTATCACCTGGGGTATAATATAATGCAGTACGAATTTTCTTGAAATAGCTATGACGATCCATTCATTATCTATCTATTAAATTTAAAAAAATAATTAAATATTTCTCATTTACGCAGTTAATATATGTTTTAAATGTACGAGTAAAATATATAATAATCGTATAAATAATTCAGTGTTACTAGCATAGTAACGATGTTAAGTGTAATTTAATTCGCTTGGGATAATTTTGGTATAATTTACAATTAAAGGTTACTCCAGTAATTTTTTGGCAGAAAACATTCTTATCATTGAAAAAAAATTTAATTAACTTTTATAACAATTAATAAATATAATTAATAAGACTAATTAAAAATTATTGGAATAATCGTATAACATCCACGTCTACAGACTAAGAATATTTCATATTCAATTAAAATGATTTCAAAATAAAGGTGTAGTTATTTAAATTAATGAAGACGCGAGGGAGTATTCGTTCTCCTGGAAATGATGGAGAATATGCAATAATTTATGGTAACATCCCATTCTGAAGCATAAAGCTCTATTCAATGTTTCGTATTTTATTACAAATTAAAAAGGAGATTAATATGAGCTGAAGAGAAACAGTATTAGCCACTCCAACACAAAATAAAAATAAATCAACATGCAGCAATATGGACGGAGCTACATATTTTTGATTTTTGACTCATTTAAAAAAAAGTCCCTGAGTTTACTACTATATTGCTGTGGGGTCCAAGCAAAAAATCATGACCTGAAATATGAAACTAGTAATATTCTCCTCATATGGGTCTGTCCTCGTGCCTTTCACTTTCAGAATTGTAACAGAGTGTAATTGATGTTACAACCCATTTTAGACGCAAAAATCCACGTAGTCATGAAAATAACACTCAAAGAGGAAAATGAATCCCACGTTTAGTTCTGAAAATAATTCCATCACAAGATATTTTTTCCGAATCTAACCCCAACATGATTATTTTTTTAAATCAGGTATAACGTATAATAAATATTTGGTTTTATTTCCACGACAGTGTATTCCCGATATTTGAAGGAAAATATAAAATTCATAACTTACAATATAAGACCTATTGTTTAGTATTACCTATACGGGGTTGAATTTCATAATGTTTTCTTTATATTTTTGGCAAATATTTTTTTAGAGGTTCGTAACCAGGTGAAAAATGTAAAAAAACTCGTACGAGATTAACATTTTCTCCCTTTAAAAATATTTTTGAATCTGCTTTGTGGAGATAATGAACAATATTATGTCAGAATGAACACGAGAAGCAGGATCCAACTTGAACTAGAGTTAAGTAGGCTGCAAATATAATTTCCCACGGTGGTACTTCTTGAATTTTTGAAATATCCGAAATGAAAACAAATGCAGACAGCGATAAAAAACTGCAGAATTATAGTGGACTATATTCTTTGAATCTATGGATGATCAAATATCTGGGTGTAAAACAGACCCAACTACGATATTATTAGGTACTAGTTACGCAAGGCAACCAATACAAAAATTTTAAGCGCTTAAGCCCTTTAGAATCTCCCTACCTAACGTAAATGTATAATCATGGAGTATTGATATACTCCCTGCAGCAACCATCTAATTTTCGGTTATAAATGCGGCGATAATGTCGTTATAAATGCAAATTTTCGCTAAGGTCAGAAATTTTGCGTTCATTATGTTTCGCTCTTCGTTTAACATTCACGCGTTATGAAATGGATTAAAGAATCAAACTCGACGCAACCCCTGCGACCACTGTGTCTTGTAGCGCGTCGATTCAATTTTTCCGACCTGCGGGACCGCTGATGCGCATACGTTATTCAGCTGTTGCGATAAATATTTATGTAATAGAATAAGAGGAAGAATGACGATTAAAACCTTGCACGGGTGATTAAAGTTCTGATGAAATAGTTACACACTTGCCAATTTCAAATAAGGCCTATGTCAACAAAGTCAGCAAAGTATCACTTCTGTGACTAAATTTGTAATAATATTTCATGACAATATGAGAAATTCCAGGGTAATTAATCTTTCGATGATATTTTGTTGTCATTATAATGTTGAGATAATATAACAACGGAAACTTCAAAACGCATAGTACGAAATTCTTATAAATAAAATACCTCCTCATAATTCCTAAATCGGAACTTCAGGATTTCCTTCAAGTTATTACCTGGCTGTAATGCCTAAATAAGTTCCCTATTAGTCTACCCCTTCTGAGCGTAAGTGTGCGTGTAGTCCATAGGCTCATTTTATTCGCCGGATTCTCATCGTACCTCTTCATTTGTTATTCTGTCAATTCAGTTACTTCGAAGAATTTTTCCGTAGCACCATATTTATTTTGTTTCCAATAAACTTATCCCTTAGATTAAGATGTTTTGTCCCACTTCCATAGAGGAAGTTATCATAAAATTCACAAACCTTTTTCTAATTACAGCATCGCATAAACTCGCCGATAATCACTAAGGAAATAATTAAAACACATTTGTAATCAGTATTTGTTAGCAAACATGTGGCTGAATGTAAGTAACTCAGTATATCTTTGCAAGAATTTCATGCATTGTGTATTTAGTTAGAACTTCTCCCATAATAGGGTTCAGTTCTTTTTCACATATGAAAGTTTTCGTAAAAACCATACTATTTTCGTCTATGTCTAAATTCAAAGGTATAAGCTCCTTTGAAAGCTTCATTCTAAAGGATCTTTGGATAATTTTTCCCCGGACAGTAAACATATCTCCCTATCTCCCCCTCTTGTGCTAGAAGATGTTTTACTTATGTCAAATGGGTTTCAGTTAAAAACGACTTTCCTGTATATGACTCTACTTAATGGTGTTAAAGAATACAGAAAAGCAGAAAAACCCTAAATTTTCGGTCGGCGTGCAAATAAACATTGACTGCTCTAAATCGTTTCAATCTATCCTTACACAACTTGATAGTCACCCTTATTTATTCAAAAATTATTATAGTGTAGCATTAAGCACTAATCAATGGTGCTTAATGCTTAATGCTTGTTATAGCCACTGTGGATAGTGAGACAGAATTTGACAATTGACGACAAGAGTAAATTTTGAGTCAAAATTCCATTTAAGGCTCTAGCGCCCCACCTACAAATACTTTATATCACGTGCCGCGAGAATTAATTTCTGGTAAATAGCTAAAAGTTTTTCTATAATAACAACTTATTACTCGTATACATATATGTTAAATATACCGATTTAGGTAAAATAAACTACCACTTAAGCATAATATTTTTAATTTCACCTTTAAATTAAATTATATAATACTAATCATAGTTATTAAAATATTTAAAGCTCACGAGTACAATATATTAATTTTATCGTTTGCATTTGATAAATATTTTTTTAATAGTAATTATTTTGCGAGTCTTTAACTTTTTACAGTATGCTCTCATATCATTTATAAAGTCAGAACAAAGACATCATATTTTTCCATTTCATCAATTTCAATAAGAGTAAAGTATAATTCATTTTTTCAATTTATATATTTAATGTAAATATATGTGCTTAAGAAAAATTTAATTTTATGCAAAAATTAATTTTTGAGCAATCGAATGAAAGTTTTTACCAAATTTGTATGTAATAAACTCACAAACAAATTTATTGTTTTAGTATTTTTTTTCTACACGATCCAGGTTTCGTCGCAATGCAACATCATCAGGTGATTCACAGAAAAAAATTCACAGTATATATAGTCCTTGGGAATGGGGGAAGGTGGGAGGGTAGAGTGGTGAGCTGGAGAAATTAAGCACAGGGAGGATTGGTGAGCAGGTATTGGGCCAGTACTTTGTAATGTGTACAATGTAACATTGTAATTGGGCTGGACGGAGAG
>WURS02230423.1:0-19813 GCA_011762765.2 Rhinocypha anisoptera | reverse complement strand
AGACGTCTAAAAGGGGTAATCGAACTATGACCAACTACGTGCCACCAATGAAGCAAGATGAAGAACGCTGATTCCAAACGAAGAAGAATTTTTCGTTTCAAACTGTTAATTAAAATGGTAATCCAAAAGTGGCTGTCAAAAATTATGCGGAAAGGTCGGCGTGTTAAAAAAAAAACATTCCGTTAAAAAAATGAGTCGCAATCATTCGCAGTTACGCCCGCTTTAAGTTTGAATAAGAATTGGTTGAGTTAATGCAGCTTAGAAATCATTCTAATTAAATACTTTATTACATCCACGCTCAATAAGAACTGCGAATCGAGGAGCGTGTGATGCTGTAATTTTCACCTCAGTCCCTGGAACGGCCCAAAAGAGCTCCCTCCTGGTTGCGCCATCCCTTCTCCGCCCAAGACCCCCAAGATATTAAATACTCCCGAAAATATACAATAGGACCAACCCTGTACGAACTATTATTTCAGCCATTAACTCAGACCGAACGGATCTCCCTCAACCAATGGTAACCAACCTCTTCCCTTCATTCACTAAAGTCTCCTGCCACTCCCTCGATCGTCTTTTCTCCGTTCCCGAAAATGTATGCCTCCTCATCGAAACAATAGATGTCGCCTCCCTATACACCTCAATTCCCCACGAATGCCTGGAATTCCGATTCGAATGCCTGATTATACTCTCTCTCCTGACGAGAGCCCCATCATAGTAGTAGTTCTAACAACATCATTTTAAGCAATAATAAAGCTACCTGTGTCCATTTCCATACCAAGGGAGCTTATCCTTCAGATTATTTAACTACGATACCTTTTCCCAGTAATGGATAGCTCAGTAAAATGTCTTGGGCTCCACAGTTAGGTTAGGACAAAGCACCCACACTTCACTTCAAGAATCGCTGGACTGGTCAATCCATGTATTGGAATTGACTAAAAAATTGGCTGAATGCACTCATTGCACTCTACTATGCATAGGTACATACATTGCATATGGAATTATTTTCCGGGGAGGCTCAACTATTTCGTCTAAAGCTTTCTCACTGCAGAAATAAGCCATAAAAGCAGTATGTGGATTACCTATCCGGACCTGTGGAAAACACCTTTTCTTATTCCACAAAGTGTTAACCCTGCCCTCAGCTTATATACTTTCATGTGTCCTATTTGTCAAAAATCACCCTCAACTCTTTCCAATAATGCAAGTATTCATGATCATACACTCGTGGGAAAAATAATATCCATCATATCCAACTCACCTATACTCTTTGTCTGAATGGGCCACATCACTCAAGCTTCTGTTATCTTTAATAAGATTCCATTAAATATCAGGGCCACTCAATCAATACCTTCATTTAGAAGGAAGTTAAAATCATTCCTGGAAACTAAAACATACTACAGTGTTAATGAATTCCTGGGGGACAAATTGTAGTATGTATGTATGTGTTGTATCTGCAATTTATGTATGTGTTACATCTGTAATTTGTATTTCTCAATGTATGTATTAAGACGATGTCTATGGCATGTTTATTGACCTATGGATTAGAAATAAATTATTATTATCACCAATTTTCTTGTCTGCCTGAGAGAATTAGAGTTTACAAAAAACGCATTCAGTTTCAACAAAAGCTTTTCCCTCCAAACTAATGGCACCGCTATGGTTAGCCGCATAGCACCATCGTAGGCCAACTTCTTCATGGGCAGAGCTATGTTCAACTTGCTTAGGAGGTATTTTAGGAGAGGCTTCCGACCTCAGCCACCCTTTTATCCCCCTCCCTATCCTCGTGTGCCTTTCCTCCCGGTCTGAAGCGCCTAATATTAGTGCTGACCAGACTTGAAACAACACAATAAACCATCTCGAGGACATCTTTATTCAAACCTCTCTTTTAGCCCCTTTACATGGACGATATCTTTCTTCTCTAGCACCTTGAAGAGGCAAATCTTTCTTCGCTCGTCTTTATCCTAAATTCCGCTTCCCACGTATTTTTTCTCCTCTTCTTTCCATGCCTCTGCAACATTTTTAGACAGACATCGAACTCCATCACAACATTTTCACCTCTTCCATTCACGCAAACCAACAACAATACCTTAATTTCCTAAGTTGTCACTCGTCCCATACGAAACGTTCATTAATATTTTTATTCTGTTCGCGGCCACAGTATCGGTGACAATGTCTCACCTCCAAAACTATACGCTGGCAACCTACATTCTTCATTTGGAAGACAGGGGTACCCAGAAAAATACTCTTCAACAAAATGTCACTCCCCCACCCACACGCCTCATTACATTCCCCGTACCAAAACCAGCATTAATGAAAAACTAAACCTTATAGCCACTTTTTCCCAGGCTCTCATAAAATTCGCCAGATCTTAGAAAAAACTTTACTCCAGTAAAAAAAACAACGCAGAGGAATCCGTCTTTCTTCCCACTTGCCCGACTATTCCATTCCAGGGTCCCTCCAACCTAAGCGACCTAATCAAATCCAAACGCCCCATATTTGATGACTCCTCTCCCCCTCCCCCACCTTCTCAACGTGCAGTACATAGACCTAGATGTCAGTACTGCCCCCTTCTCCGCCCACCGGATTCCCCATCAAAATCAATGCTTCGGGCTAATCGCACGAAAAAGAATGGTTGAATCAACTCAAGCATCGTTGGGTGCAACTTCTGAGCAAATATGACTATAAACTCTCTAATCGCCCAGGAAAGAGACTTTCTAATACATTTTTTTTATTAAGGAGTACTGAGGGAATGTGTGCTCCAGGAAAATAAGGTGGTCATACGGTACCGTGGAATTCAATGGGAGGTTCTACGAAGGGATCTTACAAACTGTTCACCAGGGAATAGTCAAATCTAAGGGAATTGCTATGAGCTATGTATGTGACTGGAATTGATAAGGGCATAAAGCAAATGGTTTTATCACATACTTTGCTGTGAGAATCTGTCCATGCCACCACGATCTACTGTCTTTCCATGGAATGTCCCTCAGAAAACATGGCTTAGGCTCAGCATAGATTTTGCCGGCCCTATTAATGGACTGGCCACCTTTGATTTGGTGGGTGGAGGGTAATGGTGGTTTGTCCCCCGCTATAGTAATTCTCTGCATTAGAAAGTTGTTTGCCGTACATGACCTCAGATAATGGTCCAGAGGAATTCATAAATTTTATAAAGACAGTTGTTATCTCACTTTAGTGTTGCTCCATAAGAGCATTTACTGGAGCTCCGTGTCCATGTTCCTTTGAAATTGATTTGTCTCCCCTCTTGAAACATTTTAATCCATCTTTGAGATGTGCCAGATGGAAGAACAGACTCTCTATAAGCTCTGTGTCATTAAATAGGCTTCAGTTGACGAAGAAAAATTTCAGTACAGCATATACATACACCGTTGCCTAAATACATATCTACAAGCATACATGCTCAATCTTTTTGTACAATCACACTTGAGTGTATGTAGGATGATTTTGTGCGAGTGAACTAAGTTTTATAAGTGACAGTGTGTTATAAAGAGCCTATGAAACTACAGTAAAAGATCCACGGATGAAAATGCACTAAGCACTCTTTCCTAATGAACTTAGTTAAGCATTCTCTAGTAGTTTTAATTGGATTTTAATTTAATAATTAGTTATAAAATTGGAAATATGTAAATATTTACAAATAAATATAATTCCTACTCTAGGAACGAAAATATAATTCAGTTTACGTATAATATTATTTTACTTTCGATTTATTATTTCTCTTTCGTCTAAGTTGACCACTCAGCCTCTTGCTTGTGAAGAGAATGTGCAGTAGGTCACTTAGAATATCACTTAACATTGAGGCAAAATCTGGTTTTGGAAGGTTATTACGACCTATTATTATGAATCCAGGAAAAAAAACTATGGAGATAAAATAATCAAATAGGCCGCAAAGAAGCAGTACGTAACATAAGTCAAGAACTGATACTTATACTATTCAGTTTTCTGAATAACGACGACACACATTCTTACTAAATCTTGGTCGAACGAGACAACTACAGAGCAGACGGATAAGACCGCAGAGCATGTTACGCAATCTTGCCTTGAACTGTTTCTGTGAAAGCTGCCTATCGAAAATTGACTTCGAAAGCGCGGAGTGTGGTTTGACATCATTCAGATTCGCGAGTAGCTTTTGTACAAAATAACTGCAGGTAAGCTGTGCTTTACAACAGTTGAATGTGACTTATTTGTTGTTATAAAAAGTTGCATATTTAAGTATATTGATTTTGCTGAAAGGGCGCTAATAAACAACTGGAAAACTTCCTTGTAGATATGCCAACCAACAAACCTAGACTTCGAATGATTACATATATGTGTCCTGGACATCCTGTTGAACTTTACGAAACCTACATGAAATACTTGGAAAATGTATTGGGATACGAAGCGATGCTTGTTTATGAATCTAGATCTTCCAATGAGCTGAAAGACCGGGAAGACCCATTTACAGCGGACTTAGTTGACATAGGTGGATTTCAGAGCATCAGATTTGCAAATCTGTACTTTAAATATAAAATATTATGAGTTCTCCCCTTTTTATATTTTAGCTTTCATGAGTTGTTCTTCATATGTTAAACTTGAGGACTCCAAGAATAAATTTGCTGAATTAATGCCAGTGACACCGGTGTTCCAACACCCGAAGAATGTCGATCGTTTGAAAGGATACTATGCTGATATTATCATACATGCCGATCGAAGGTAACTATATCTCTAGTACTAATTACAACCTGTTACAAATAATAACTTTTGGAACTTCGTTATTAGTAGTGCATCGCTGAAGAAAGCGAAATCGGTCATAAATTAATTATTACAATACAAGTAGTTTTTTATATTTTGGTCAAGATTTTTTTATCTATATTTGTATTTTGCAGGGTTTTTATCATTGAATTTATACAATCTCTTCCAGCAAAACAGTAAAAGATTTTTATGATTTACGTGGGTGCTCATGGGCATATAGCAATGAAGATTCCCTTAGTGGGAGTACAGTTATTCTTAAAAAGCTAAAGAGCCTTGGCGAGAATGCATCATTCTTTGGGAATAAACTCAAATCTGGTTCCCACTTGTCATCTGTTCAAATGGTACTAAGCAAACAGGCTGAAGCAGCATGTGTGGATGCCAACACATTTGCTTGTGTCAAGAGGTACTTACAAGACCAAGGAAAAGATATAGAAGTACTTGAAAGTCTGGGGCCATTACCTCCTTATCCAATCGTAATAAACTCGAGGTTACCTGGTGAGTAATTGAATGTTCCTCTTAATAACAAAACTTAATAAATTATTATTGCTACATCTTCATATAATCAATCAGTTATTTACAACAATTTTGCCATCAGTTGTAAACCACAGATGTAGATTATGATTTCATATATAGCGAGTTCTATACATCCCTATATTTATGAGATAAACGTCATGAATGTTTCGGTGCATGAATCATTTCATTCGTATGAAAAAGTATGTACTATGTTCCATGTTCAACATGGCTATGGGTGAAATTTATCTATTTTCCATTAATCGATTCTTTGGTCAATTAATAGGCGTTTGCCAAATTTATATCAACTTATCTAAGTCCATTGGTGATTTTTTTGTTTAAAAGCATATTTTAAAATATAATATGATCCATCCCTCTTACAAAAGTATCACTTTTATTATCAATAATAGGATTGAATTTATGGAGTTATTTCCATATAGGCTATCACTAACGATTGGTTTTGTAAATGGCCAATAGGAGGAAACTAGGTTATATTATAAGTGTTGATAATGAGTGTATTAGTTAATTCCTTGATGTTCTTACCTTTGATTCTGATGATGGTATAACAAGTGGTGAAGAAAATGTATTTTTCCTAAACCTTAAGGGTTGCAGAATTTTATTGACAGTGGATATGAATAAAATGAAATTGCTTCAGGAAATGAAAATGATTCTAATGTTGAGATTTATCTTTCAATTCTATGGTTATACCATACGTTAGATCAGGAATCTCTTAATATTTCAAAATTGGAGGAAGAATAGTTTATCGATGGTCTTATTTTTACAACCACATATTACAACTCGATCCACGTGAGAGGTTTTACTAGTCTTTTCTTCTTCTCATTTTTCCTTAAGTTTCCTCTCATCCATTCTTTCCTTTTAACCAAAGCATAAAAAAAATGCAATTCTTGTGTTTGCATGGTTCTCAGCAACTTGATATCAACTAGAGTAAAGATCGAAGTTTCAGACGTGATGTGGTGGAATTTCAACCTTTTACTCATCAACTAGAGTATTAATTTTAGGTCACTACCACAAGAAAAAAAATCTTTCATCTGGTACTTAATTAAAGAACGAATGATATTTGGGTAAGGATGAATGATTTCCGAGTACACATGTGGCATAGTGTGATAATTAAAAGTAATTTATATTTATTTTACTGAATGCTTCAAGGTATGAAATGGTTAATAACTGTCAAGAGAAGGACACTCAACCATATTGTTTAAACTGAATGAGTGAAATATTTCCAGCTGAAAAGGTGATTTATGCTTGTTATCTTTTACAAAATGATGCCATGGGACACATGGGAGGAGTTGGAGGGCCACCAGTTTGATACCCCTGCCCTTCAGACTGTTGGACCATCTGTATAAATCTTGCCAAATGTCTATAAAAATGATTTAAAATGTTCAAGAACAGCAGGGTATCTAAGATATGACCTTGCAGGAAAATATAGTAACATTACTCACATGGAACCTCTCACCAATTAAAAGTGCTCTTTTTTTACGTTTATAAAGATAGTGTGTGAACATATTCAGTTTGATGATGTTTACTCCACAGTACTCTTTGATATAATATTTAATACTTGACACTATCCAATCCTTAGATCAGATCAGATAGTTTGTCCCATCCATTTTCGTAAGAACCAATGACTTGTGATGGTTATATCTATAGTCTCAAGATTAGACCATCCTGATATTGTTTATATTACCAGTTTCTTGAAGTATTAATATCTACTATGTAATGTTTTGTATATTGCATTCTTAAATGTGACGAGTTCTATGTTGGCATGTAATTAACCACTAGGAACAATTAAAGTTAATATAATTATCTATACTAAATGAAAGAGTATTTTCTCTTAAACTAAATCACACTTGGAAATTATATTATTTATATTAAAAAATTTCCTAGAGCTAAATTTTCACTCTTTTTTTTATGTTGTAGAGGGAATCAGTATTCTCGATGCTTTTATAATTGTGGTAGAGCGAGTTTTGGTTTCTGCACTTTGTGCATCGCTCTTGGTCAAGTAACTTATGGCAAGATGACATTTTTGTCATGGTTACATCTTTTATTTATTTAAATGAAGAGTTCTGTAGGAGTAAAATGCCAAGTGAGTAATCTTTTCAGGGAATAACTTAATCCTAATCCAATAGCAGGACCATCACATACCTATCTTGATTGAATTTTAATTTATTTTGTGGTTTTTTCATGTTTTTGATTGTATAATATTGTTGTTGTGAACTTGCGTAAGACTTTGTCACAATATTTTCTTAAGTTCTGTGGTACTTTTTTAATGCAAAATTTGTGATTTCTCTATTTATATATGAAATTCTGTGGTCCTTAAATTTTGAATTTGCGATTACAGTGTACAGCAATAAGTGTATAATGGTTCAGCTTGTAGTATGAAATTTATTTTTAAACCAATCGTGTGCCACTGGAAAAGTCACATGGCTTCAATGATAGAACAGCTTTCTCTCTACTGCGCAGCTCACTCTACCCATTCACTATAGCTCAATGGATGCTTGCCTGTTATTTTTGCTGAATTCCTGTTAATTTTTTTACTAATGTTTATGGATTTAGAGAAGTTAATTTTTTTGCCAAAGCAACTGCAAGAAAGGCATATATGATACAGGTAGTCACCATTGTTAATAATAATGATTATAATGAGTATTTTAGGTCTTATAGATATATCCTATTAGAACAAATGTTTTTAAAATTTAAAAGATTTATTGGTTAATATTAATTCCCAAATATGTTGTTCATAGTATTAAACATTTTCTTTGATATTGTTTTTAATTGGATAATCACATCTAAATATGCACCTCTTGGATAATATGTGAATTGTCATTATTCTTGTTGTGTTTAAATCCACTATATCTTTACTTTTTGTGAAAGTACTAAGGTCTGAGGAAAATCTTTAGACGTCTTTAAGGTTAATGATTCCCCATTGCCCTTGCTGTTCTCTGTTGCAGATGCCACAAAGAAGCAGATTACCGAGGCCTTTTTGAAGTTGAATCAGTCTAAGGAGTGGATGGAAGATTTGAAGGAATTTGGGCTGATTGGTTTCACAAGTAATCACAAAGACACATACTTGGCTGAGCGTGAAATCAGAGAGGCTGCCAAAGGAATGACTCTTGGGGTCCGCTACTATTAACTTCTCAACCATAGGGTTAATCTTATCAATACATATTGTTAGCACAGTGAATTCTTATTTAATATTGCTTCTGGAAGCATTTTCATTTAAAAAATTGGGATCTGGTTTTCCTTAGGTTTTTGTTATTTTTTACATTTCATAATTTATATAGCAAGTGTGTAGCTGTTGATATCATCATGAAGAGGTGGTAATTTTCTTGACTCTCGGCAATGTGACAATGGTTACCATAGATTAGTTACAGACTAAAGATTATTAATATCATTCCATAATATTTCTATACAATTCAGCTGTGATAATCATAGGAAAGTGCAAAAATTGTTCATTTAAATTGGGAATTGTTAGTCACTGACATTATTTTACTTTCATAACATTTGCCGTTCACCATTAAATAATATTTTGTTAAAGCTGTTTTAGGGGGACTATGAAATTATATTTTTTTAAGAGGTAAAAAGAGATTTGATGAATTTTCTTTGGCATTTGAATGATGTGGAGAAAAGATGTAAAATGTAATATTTTTAATAAGTCACTCTTTACACAATGTTCAATAAAGATATTATTTTATATAGTGCTTTCATTGAATGCAGGCGTCTGGCTGAAATATAAAAGGTGGCAGAGGCACACAACTATCTCAGTGGTTGTGAGATTAGAGCCTCTGGAGGAGGAATGAAACCCCCATTACGAAGAGTTTTCTGTAGGAATTCTTGCAGTCGTGTTACAGGACCCCCGGAACCAGCAGGAGTAACCTAAAATGGCAGAAGTTACATGTTAATGGACACTCAATCAGATTAAAGTCTTCGGCTGTTGCAAACAAGGACAACACATCTTATGAATAAATAAAGCAAGCTCGTTCAAACCATTTTCTAAATAAATTTTACTGATTGATTTAAAACAAAATATCTGAAAAAACCATCCATATAATAACATTGTACACATTTATGCCATTAGCCATGCTTTTTAAAAATTCTGTGACTAATCTATTTAAGAGATGTTAGGTTAATTAATTCTATTTCAAAGGGTCTCTGCATATGTTCTGGGGCCAACATAATAAGTAATACTATAATAATAATATAATACTTCATGTAAATGTAAAACCAAATATGTACTTCTGTAGACTCACCATAACCACTCAGATATCTCAGTTACAGAATCTTGCAGTGATAGAACCAAACCAAAACCACAGTGGTCATCCCATATGTTGACTTGACATGTGAGGAAAGTCACATTACCTAATCATTTTTCATCCATTACCTTATTTTAGCACATATCAGAATGAGAATTTCATATTATGTACCTGGTCAGTGTTCCTGAAATTGTCACAATGGCTTTTCTAGGAACTGGAATATTTAGATGAAAGTGATATTTTAAATCATCCTAATGAATGGTTTTCTTACATCAAAGTACTGAAGCTGCAATGAAGTCAGAACAACTCTAGCATGAGAAATTCATATAAAGGTACAGGACATAAGTTCCTCCCCTTGAACAAACTAAGTTTCTCATAATGTGTAATATTCATAAAATAATGTTGCTAGGACTTTTAACAGGTTTTTTTAATGAATGATTTGGTACTTTCCTGGCGTATCAGCTGAGTGAAGTCCTCTGGGGTTTTCCACCGTGTCGCGTACTCTGCCATCGTCTTCATCAGCACCCCTGAAGACGATGACTGAGTACGCCATCGAAACGTCGGCTACTAACGACCTGACCCGGTGGAAAACCCGAGAGGACTTCACTCAGGTTTTTTCTGCTATATTTTCTTACCTCCTTTAATCTTGGATAGTATTCCTTACAGGTAATGTACAGAAGTTTTTGAAACTGAGATTTGTAGTGAAAAGCCATGCCATTTCCAGCTACTTCCAGAAAGTCAAAAAGAAGTGAAGCACAAATATCTGGCTGTGGCTCTGTAAAATAATGTGTAAGAAAAAGGATGATTAGTAAAAGGAACCAAGAAAGGTTGCAAGGACTCAAGCTGTACATCTAATACCAGCATATACCCTGTGTGTAAGGTGTGATCAAAATTATTGGGACTGGGCTAGATAGAAAAATAAATGCAGTTAGGATTTGTATTTCTAAATCTATGAGGGTATTAGATAATCATTACCATTTTCTTCCAGATCAGAGACCAGATTCAACTTCAGGAGATGAATTCTATCCTTCCATAAGTTTACATTTCCCTTTTTCAGGATGCAAGGCTTTCTTTTTCTATTAGTAAAATAAAATATGTTACTTCCTTTTTACTTTATTTGATAGCAACATAATCTTGGCTATGTGTTTGGATTATTCAGTTGATATATTTAAAATATGTATATGCAATTAAGTTTATTATTCCACAGATATATTCATACCTGTGGCAATGTAACCGACATGGTTTTCAGAGTCAGAGATTTCTAATTGTACGTGTTGAAACAACATATGAAGCACAACAACATATGAATTATGCACATTTTATTTTTTCACAGTAAATAATCATTAAGGCCTTTTTATGTAGCAAGTAATCAGAGGTTCCATGGAATGCATACTCAAATTAAGGGTTGCTGCCATCCAACGCCAGCCATTTGCAACACCGTGTGGGTGAGGGGCATCCCGATACTGCCCCATCTGCTTTGTCACAAGGATTGCTGCATAGAGTCTCATAATGCCAGACATTCTCTTCAGAAATTTATCTTGCTTTTCCACAGTTCCATCTTCTGAGTAACGGTAACCGAGAGCCCTAGTCACATCAAGAGAATTTATAAATAATTCTGATCTCCAAACTAAACACATAACCCAAAGAAAACGAAATCAATGTACATCACCTGAAGAGAGAGTTTAGACAGGGACGAAGGGATATAAAAATAAATGAATTATATATGTATTAGGAATCTTAATGGAGAGGAAGTTGTTAGGAGGAATTTATATAAAGTAGGAAAAGTATGTGCGAGAAATAGAGAGATTTCTATGGTTGAGATAGGTGCAAAAATGGTAAAAGAAAAAGGAATTTTTAATGCCACAGGTAGAGAGTAAACTGAATGAAACAGGATTTATCTATCATAATGGGCAAAGTGCAGTAATTTTTAAAGTCAATCAAAAATCGACTAGTGATTGGTAGATCTTGAATACATATATGGACAATACTTCTAAACACATAATTAACCTAAAACATCTTTTGCAAGTACGAATATTAAAAATAATTCTACATACAATGACCAAAGGTTTACCTGTCAGCATCAATTTTATGACTCAAAAATAATATGAGACCTCTGAATTTCAAACCTAATTTATTACTTTTCCATACTGCCTATGGATATCATCAAAAGCCATCATATTCCATTTCTGGAAAGTGTGAACTTTGTCAACTCTCCTATATCTTTAGAGTCAACTGAACTCTCACACTTGTTAAATTGTATATTGTGGGTTTCCAAGTGATTGGTAAATTATTTTATGGGTAATTAGTATTCATACTGCAGAGTAATCTACATCTAATAGACCTTTTACTTTGCAGAATTAGTTCTTTAAAAACAAATTCTTTATATTTAGTTTAAACCAATGAGGATAAAAAACTGAAATGAAAAATCCAGAACTGACAGTTCTACTCCTTTAGAGTTTAAATTTATATTACCTATAAATATATATTTAATTTATAAACTTGTGTATAACAACAAAGGTGTCACCATGTTTACTCTGATCAGATGGCATTACAGTGCTCCTAAAAACTAGCAGACCTGCACTATTATATTCTATATGCTTGAACACTAAACTACAGCACCTTAGTGGGTCACAATGTGATTTAAAATTTTCATCATGAATTTCAGTTATATTTTGAGTCATTGTAATACTGATTTACCCTTTTTATCTCAACTTTTTGATAAACACAGCTGAAACTCAAACACCAGCATATATAATATTAGTTGAAAAGACTTTTCTACTGCTCTTACTTGTAATAATCTTCATCAGACTGTCCTTCACGTTGAGGAATGTAAAATGGAACAAGGTATGGACACTCCTTGTGAAAATGTGCAACTAACAGCAAGCCAAAATCGGGAAATTCATTCCATAAGGCCACAATAACTGCAGCAATGGCGAAAGCTGCATCAGGTTTACTTGAAACTGTTTGCTCCCCTTGTTTCTAAAATCAAGAGTTGTGTGAGTATTAGTATACACAAATGTTATCAAAACCAACATAATAATGGTTATCTCCTATTCCAAAAGGCAAAAAGTACAATTGTGTTGAAAATGAAAAAGTTTTAATATATTTTAGTTGTTTTTCTACATTATGTTTTATTTGTCATAACAACTGTAATTGTATAACATGTAAAAAACAATTATACATAACAATGTAAATAAAACAAATTTCAAAAGGTTATGGGCCCAGAATTAGCTCTTATTTAGTGAAACAAGATAGTAAAACTAAATGTAGTGCATCAAGTAAAAAAAAGTGTATTACATGATGGCTTCAAATAAGATGAACAGTGATGACATTATATGTGTACAAAAATTGAAGGACTCTAGCGCATTTCCTTTATGGTATTTTGAGATAAAAATACTGTTCACAGCAAAGAAAATAATGAATGTGATTGATGAGACAGGTTGTCTTGCAAGCTGATGAAATACTAAGCACATAATTCTCAGGCTGTATATGACAAACTTTAAAATTTACAAAAGAGAAACTAGTCAACAGAAGTGTTTGCTGTTTCCAGAATTTTATACCTTGAAATTTGATAAATTCAAAGATGTTAACACTAATATCAGTGACCTTCAAAATGTGGTGTGTAAGCTGAAGTATCTGGATGAATAAATAATAGACAATGATCATCTCCAGAATTATTTCAAACATTTCAGCAGTGCTCGGGCTACTTCAAAGAAATTGTACTTATGTAATTATTTCATTAACCCCTCAGCTTGCGGGAGCCTTTTTTCTTTGCGATGGCTGTGTGTGAGAGAAAAGAAACTGTGCCACTCTTTCCTTCTATTTCCGACTTTATCAGGCAGAAGACCCAGGATGACCCTTATTCACCTCATAGCCCAGTTCTCTCCAAGGGGGTAGTGGAGATATGATTGACTATAGTAAAAATATTTCACGCAGGGATATATCAAAAAATGAATTCCATATTCGGTTTCCTTGATAATTTCTGATTAATTTTACACTGAAAAGTACGTAAATGCTTTCATTGGACTAACCAGCATTCTACTGAAACTCTGCAACAACTAAGGGAAATGACGAGGGTAGGTCATAAAACAATTTCCCAAATCTCAGTGGATGGAATGCATTCGTCAAACTCGGGGCCGTGAACTGTCATAAATGGCACTTCAAAGGGATGCCCAATTCTGGAACAATAGGAAAGTGTGACCACTTGAACTTTTTTTATGGGCTATAAAATTTGGAGAGGATCCAGGGAGGGTTCAAAGGTGGTGGTCATACGTACATGAACATATTCTCTGCAGTTGCACGCCAAAACATTGATCAAAGTATCTTGCAGTCTAGAGGTTAAGGTTTGTAGGGATGGGATCTGAACTGAAGAAGATTTGTAAAGGTATTTTGGCACTTGGGCATAGTTAAGGGTTAGTCCATGAAGCACTGTCCTAGCATGCCTCTGAACCTTTTCCCCTACCCTCCCCATCCTCTCACCCCAAGGATGGGTTTCACAGAAGATAGAGATGATGCATGTTTGGGCCACACTTGATCAAGTAGCAAAGAGGGATGTTTATCATATGATAAATCGAGCGGAGAAACTCTCTCTCTCTCTCCAAAGAAGTGTGATAAAATCTGATATTACGGTAAACATATTTTCTCATAGTCTCGTTGGCAGGGAGCCTTTTAGCTTTCTTTGGGAGGGTTTTATACTCTCCATATATCCATTTCCTCGCAACAATGTGATTTGATGTCAGGATTTTCTTTTCTAGGTATTTTTTTATGTTGAGTAGAGACTGATCCAGGAGATCAGGTGTACCTCAACTGGGCAAATGAGACTGGGCCTTGACTTTGGAATAACTGTACCCAGGCCTCTATCTCATGCACAGACTTAAAAGAGTTTGATTTGTCCAAATCAAAGAAATGGGTAGTAGCATAAGCGATTTTTATATTTTCAGTGAGGCAGTTGTTTGTCAACCTGCACATGTACAGCAGTTGTACTAATATACATTTGACATGTGTTCCAGGGACACCTTCCCTCCTCATTAGGTGCTCCATGTAAAAGCAGCCTCCATCCCTACATAAGAGTACTCAACGATCAGCAGCTTTAAAGGTTACTCTACACTTGAGTTGTTTTTTAAAGTAAGCCCTTTATTTCCTTTTGGTATTAATTAAAATAGTTCCAATATCAAATGTAAATCATTACATGTCATATTATATAACCTACAGAGTAAATGAATAGACTCTTTCCTTGATAAACCAATATTCCCTATTCAAGGTGTTTCAAGTCTGGTCAGCACTATCAGGCTCTTCAGACCGGGAGATAGGTATTAAAGGATGGGAATGGAAGGATAGGAAATATTTCAACTAGTGAAACTCATCTACTATTCTCATCTTTATTAAAACAATAGTGTTAGCTTCAGATGTAAATGATTAGGTAAATTGATAGTATTGTTGTTAGTGATAATCCAGTATAAATTTTGTGTAAAATCAATAGGTCTAACATTCAAGTATATATGTTAAACTTAAGGTTTCTTGTTTTCTATAAGTTCAGGCTTTATATAAGTGATAAAATCATTGAAGTCATCTTCCTGGATCAAGGAATTTAGGTGTCTGATTTGATGTTCTTCAGTGGTGTGCCCTCAATTGTGCACCTGGCACCATTTTTAAATGAAAGCTAGATAATTTCACCCACCCCTGTCTAAACTGGGTTAATCCTTGATCTTCAGTATGGGCCGGGCTAGGTATGGCTTGCAATTGGTGTATGTCTCACCATAAGTGGTGAGAAAATGAACTTATTTATTGCAAAAATGAATCATCCCCGGACTAATATCGGATACTAGGATGCTAACATTGATTGTCCAAATGAAATTAAAGCTTGATTTTCTGACAATGATCAATAAATTATATTTACCACTAGCTTCTTTGCCAGAAGGTTTTTGCAATATGAAATTCCACTGGGATGTGCAGAAGTGGTAACTCTCGTATTGCCAATATCTACAGGCTGACCAGTCAATAACTGCCTCAGACGAAGGAGTTTATCCATCATGTGAGCTGAATTAACAGGAGAAATGGCATTCACAGGAGTGCTGACAGCTTTCTAAAAATGAACAAATACAGCATGAGATATACTAAGGAAATTTATTTCCTAGAATTCTAAAAATTGGAAAAATTATACACCAATACACATGCATGAGAAAATGGAAGTCTTAGTAATTGTCTCATGTTTTCCTGTGTAATGTGACCTACTACCCCAGAAATTTGAATGTTTACATGTGAAACACTTGGTGTAGTGAAACAAAATATAAGTAGTATCCTTTATGTATTTCCAAAGAACAAAATTTTGTTCTGTGGAATCCTTGGTGAATTTTACTTTATTTACTTGTTGGGATCTATTATAAAAAGTGTCTTGGGTGCCTTTCTTGTTGGGACCTATTATAAAAACATCATATAATATCACACATTACAAAAGTTTATAATCACACCAAACCATGTGCAGTTTGTCATTAGACAAAATTTTGTATTGTAAAAAACATTAGACAAACTTTTGTACGACAATAAAAATTGTATGAGCAGTATCATGAATTCAAGAACTGCCATTATAATAAAATGGAGAAAATTGAAACAATCATGCAGCACTAAATTCTATCAAATCACAAAAGAATAAAGATAGTAAAATTATTGGAATAGATATGGTATACATATCAGACTACATACTTAATTTCACTCACCTGACAATCAATCCTGAACTTTTTCCATCTGTCATCAGTGAATAGCGGTTCATATGACTTTTCATAGTTTTTGAGGTTGTTTTGTAGATTAATGTACATGTTTAATGATTCAGGATCAACACAGTCTTTCAATTCTAAATAAGAAAAAGATATGAGTGCTTTATGAATTTCAACTAATGTTCATTATATAAAAAAGAATTCAAACATTTCTGTAAATGCTATTTTTAACTAAATATTTTACTAATATCTTAAATAGTATTTTATGAAGAAAATTTTTCTAAACTTGAGAAACAATGAATTTCTTAATTTTATGTCTGAGATTTCAGAGAAAGCAAAATTTGTGGGACAATGAGTAATCAAGAATTATAGGTAGGAATAAGTTGAGCTACAAAAAAAAATAGCTCCCACAAAACATAATGCATTCCATCAATAATAAAAGGCAGTAGTTTCACCAAAAGGCACTGATCTCACAGGTAAAAATGATTTGTCTGACATCAACTGCCAAAGCTTACAGGGCAAGAGTAAATTTCATGGAATTGGGTGCAGCACAGCAATGTGGAAGACAATGGGAAACCACCACATTAATCTCCCTAGAAGATGCAGTCTTGCATTCATAAGTATAACATAATGGCATTCCTCCCAATAAAATATTTTGCTTTGGCTTACGACACCTCATCAATTGGTGAAGGATTTCAATGATACATGACCCCCTGATCAGGAAAATACTTGATTATAGATAAAGATGGCCAATAGTTCGTAGAAAATTGCATTTAAATTTTGTAAGATATTATTACCTGCGAAGCTGTGAAGAGCTTTTTTCGCTACTAAGAAAAATTTTTATTTTCCACCAGATGAATACGCACAAGTGTATACATTGCTGATGTATGGAATTTTATATTTTACTTATTTATTTCCAGGGTAGTACCGTTTTGGTGCGAATATAGCACATTATTTTCTTCACCAATATCTTACTTACGACAATCATATCTGATATCCATTACTGTCGTGGGGATGAGCGGGAAAGAATTATTTGATTACCATTAAAATACTAATGGGAAATCACGCCTTGGATAACGATGGTTTGGGTTAACAATGATAATCCTGGAACGGATTACCATCGTTAACCAAGGTACCACTGTATTAAAATGCACTGCATGAAGATGAAAATGTGAATAAATTAGAAGACTAAAATCCTAGTATGTAGAAGGGAGAAGATTAATGACACTACAAGAGGAGAAATCAGAGCAGTGCATTTGTACACCTATCTTGGAGGTAGCACAACACGGGATAGAAGAAATGTGTATCAAGTGTAGATTAACACAATAACAAAGTATTTAAGTTAATATTGTTTTATTATGGAATTCCACCAAGTTACAGCCTACTCAGAGAATTTTTTTTGAGTTTAGATTAGCTCAAGCTATTCATTATGAAAAGACAACTGTGATGTTAAAAAAATATATCACTATAAACAAGGAACCGACATGTGGAAATGTTTGCGTAGAGTATTGATGAGAGGAAAATGGCTGGTAATTTCATAGAAAGGTCACAGTTTATGTAGAGCATGGGGCTCAATAGACCATAGGAAAAGCTCAACAGAATATTTTGAAACATGGTGCCGGAAGAGGATGCTGAAGATTGAGTGGGCAGGCAGAATAAGAAAAGAGGAAGTGCACAGAAGAGTGAAATAAGGTAAATAAATTTGAGTGCAATAAGAAAATTAAGTACCAGATGGATTGAACACACCTAGAAGCATAATGAATTAGTGAAGAAGGGAAGACCTAACTAGAAGAAGGACCAAAGGGGATGAAAACAAAGAGGATAATTGTCATATTAGTTTCTTTTTTCTTCTTTACATTGATTCCAGTAAATGACCAATCAAGATAGAGCGTGAGAAAACTCAGAGGACCATTCATTCTCAGGCCACAAATTAAGCATTAGCAAATGACTCTTACAAAGTGAAAGATTTCTAGGGCCTGTGAGGACAAGAATATTTTTCCAAACATGGTCTGCTTTTATTATTCTAAACAAGTCAGCATCCTTTCTGAAATTACTACCCATGGAGCAAGCATATGATTATATATACAATATCAAAGTAGGTACACGTGGTGTACTGTCAAACCATGATGTAAAAAAATATGTAGTTAGAGAAGAATAAGTATAATGATTAAGTACCCACATATTATGACTCACCATCTGATATTCTATCCAGGGTACTCTTTGGCAGAGGGACATTTTCTTCAGGTTTTTTTACCTCTGAAGGTTGTTCCTCTGCTTTTGCTAGGCCAGTAAGTTTCTTTTGTACATCATTCTCCAAATTATCCTGAGGCAAAGGTTTCATTTGTGGTGGATTTAAAACAGCCTGAGTCTCCTGGGTGCTAGCTGAATTGATTTTATCTGAAATAGATTTTGACAACACTCAGAAAATAAAAGTTTAATTTTCAAATTCTTCAAAAGTTAATTGTGAAAATTACCTACTTAGATACCTTTCCAATTTAGATGACGCAAGCTTATTTTTGAGGCTACAAAGTTTATTCTATTAAAACATGTTGTTGTTTAAGACACTCCAGATAATATAGCAGCCTTCACCAGTATGAATGAATTTAAGGATGAAGTAGGGGAAGTAAAAACACTTGTGATACTTCCCCTACTTCATTATGGATAGGTTCCACGTAGTGAAGCCTGAAAGCGTTACATTTGTTGAATATAAGGATGTATAACAGCAAGTGTCCTCTGAACCATACATCAAAGTACCTCCCTTGATGTTTCAACTATTATCTTCAACATGGTCACTGACAAAATATCCAACATTCCTTCAAATTGCCTAGGAACATACACATAGATTGTGATTTCCTCTGGTAATAGGGTAACTTACATTACACAATATCTAGAACATGAGAGGGCAACCTCTTTCCATAGTGAATTTCAGCATATGAAATTCAACACAAAGTTAAGAAACTGAGGACTCAGGTAGCAAAGATATGGATTTTACATTTTGATATTACTTCTTAAAATGAAAATATACCAAGTTGTACAAATGTTGGCTGCACCTCTAAAATAAAAATAGAGCACAAAAATTCATATCAGAGAATATCTGACACCCTTTCTCATAATCTTCTGCTTTCCTTTAATATCCAAGGGGGATGGTAGGGCTGCTTTTCCAATAACACACAAAAATATTCATATTGAAACAAAAAATTTTGTGAGATCTTCTCAACCAATTCACCACTTATGGTGATAAGACACCCATCCCCCACTTCAGAACGTAACTAGAATACAATTAAAATTCAGAATGCAAAGCTCAAAAAAGTAATTTACATGTGATTTTACACAATTGGTTCCAGGAGAATAATGAAAACCCTTGTAACAATTAAATATTTCAACACATGGAGATTATGGTACTAGGTGACTTTTCCAGGTGAGTATAGGGATATCAAATATGGTGAAATGGTCATCAATTTGGAGAAGACATGGGTTGGAGAAAGTGAAGTGGGATTGGATGGATGAGATTTTTATGGAGAGTGTGTGTGAGAAAGGGGGTAAGATTTGTTTTTTCACTACTAAACTTAGCTTGTTTGTAGCCAGAGA
>WURS02230315.1:0-19814 GCA_011762765.2 Rhinocypha anisoptera | reverse complement strand
TCTCTCGCCCTTCCTGCCCCACCCCCCGGGCCTCCCATCACCCTCCCGCTCTCCCTCTCTTCCGCGCGAATGTTTCTCCTTAGCCACACTCCCTCACACGCCCCCAAATCCTTCCACCAGAACTTGTCGCCTTTCACGAACGGTGGAGGGAAGGAGGGCGCCACGAGTGAGGAGGACGACAGAGGGGGAAGAAACGGGACTCTCTCTGGGAGAGCATCCCTGCAGTCTCGCACACATTCCATCTTAATCCCATTTTTTTCCCCCTCCTGCCCCCCACCCCCTTTCTTCTTCTCCTCTCTCTCCTATGCTCCAACCTACCTCTTACAGGGAGTCGTCGGTGGGACTCTTACATCATTCATGTGTGCGCATGTGCGCGTCCAGTGCCGGAGAAGCAAATAGATAAACCGACAAACTCTCATACGTGGGCGATACGAAGGGGGTGTTCTATTGAAAATATACTAGTTCGCGTGCGTCACCGGCGGTTGGGTAGTAGTAAATGCACCCACATACCACGCGGTGACATTTCGATTAATATGTGGCATTGAATCGTTGGTGGCGGGTTTGCTTTATGGGACGGGTGGGAGGGTGGGTCGGTCTCCGGCAAACACTACGTGAAATGTTCAATTATGGCGACGACGACTTTTAAAAATAAATCGTAATGGCGATCCCAAATCAAAACTGTATGATTTTTGAAGGAGAACAATAATAATAACTTCGATTGGATAGAATTACATTCCACGACCTGTTTTGATTGCGAAGGTCGCATCGAACTGATGAGGTAAACTTCAAACTGCTGCCATGTTCCATATCAAACAAACATCCAATAATATCATAATTATCGGGTGTGATCGAGCGTGAACATTATACGGGGTACTAAATCATTGTTGATTCAACTATAACGGCTTTATAATAAGAAATATATTTTCACTGGAATTGCCGCTGTCCATACATCATGACCTAATTTTTATAATTATATATGACTAATTTCATGGGATGCAATTATTTTGGCATGTTAACTAAAGTATATGAGTCCTTTTAGAACCATGTATCATAACATGAAACGACGTGGCTGATGCATTACTGATTAAGACACTTTTGGGAAATGTCTATTGTTAAAACTAATTCCTCGAGCGATATTACAAACGAGTAAAAAATTTAAGAGGAAATTTATGTTAAAATATTAATTCCTATCACTGTTTTATTTGATTCAAAGAGGCTGTAGATAAATAAAACAAAAGCTACTCAATAAAACAAAAGCTAACGACATGTTAGGTAAAATTAACATTATTCCTATCGCATGAAATAAAAACTCGAATACCAATGAAATAATACAGAATAGCTGGAACATGTCTAAAACTTCTGCAGTTCAAATATTATGATTTACTCATTACAGCCATTCGTATACAGATACAACTTTATGCAATTACCAGTGTTTATACACACAGTTACTGAAAAGTTAATCGCATACTAATCATTTAGATCTGCAGAAATAGTAAACATAAAGACGATCAGATTAGAATAAGAATTGGCAACAAAAGGGGTTTTTCCCCACTTGTGCTCAAATTTTCGCCTGGGAAGAAACCAAAAAGGAGATATGAATGTAAAAAAAGAATTAAAATAAATCCCCAAAATGTGGTAATAAAGTTGAAGTTCTAAAGAGGGAATGAATAATTTAACGGTTCCGAGCAAGAATATTCGAGGTTCGCAAAAAGACCTGAACGAATTTCTGTTCAGAAATTAATAAGGAACACATTAAAAGGGAACACCTGAGGCGGTGTCGAGGGTTCTTATATTTCTGTGGGCAGGTGTATCCGCAAATGAATAGCCTCGTGAAATAGTAGGTCAAACGCACACAGAGACGAACACACACACACTCAAGATTCCTGGAGGATTCCCGCGACTCTTAAGGACCCCATCTCTTTCATTTTGAGTTTCATTTCAAACTTAAAATCCTTCCGAAACTGCTTCGCTCCTCCCCTTCCTTGATTATATCTCACCGTCATTAGAACGGAATTCTAGGATAATATCAGATGTGGATTCCGAATATTTCCGCATTCCCACATCAACAACACTACCTTTCCGCTAAAACACTGAACGGTATTAGCAACATCACTCTTGATCCAGCATACCCCCGTATATACGAGGCAATTAATTGATTGAAATAATTAACAGGCGCCCAAAAAATTTAAAAGATCATTACCAATTTATTCACTTTAATACGCTTGGAAAAGCTGGCAATGGATCACCAGTAAATTGTGCAATCATTCTTCCGGAATAATTCAATCTCTGTGTTCCAATAGAAAAAAGTACCAATAAAATGTAAACTGTTTAGAAGTCGCATCTTAATAGCTACAATAATAATCTGTATATCTACTTTAATTTTAAATTGCTTTCAAGACAAGAATGAAATCGCTTTGCTGATTGTATAGAGGGAGTACCGTACAACTTTAAATGAAAATGCTGCTATCACATAGTGTTGAAATTAAGGATTGAAACTTTGATTATAAAAATGCAAGTTTATTATTTCATAAATGAAATAATTCTGTCCTAACGTGATTCTGAGCAATTTTATAGACCATGATATTCCCTGGAATACGGCTCACTACTGGCACATTAGTTCCACTACTTTGTTCTTGTTTAGAATGTTGTATTATAAGGAGCTAATGACGCTAAAAAAATAAATAACTCTGAATAGTGACGCAACAATTTGAATATCTTGATGGATTTTGCTAAGTGTACACTAATTTTACATAGCTTTCTTTTAAAACTTTTTCCATATACTTCTGACTGGCCAAAAATAACCTCCTCTATTGCTTGGCAAACAAATACATTGCTGGGTCGTTCACTCTTTAAATTTCCATTAAAAATAGAATATTTTTTATTCAAAGTATTGTAACAATACAGTTCAAACGTTGATGTGAAGTGTTAATCAATATACGTTTTAGATCACATTACTGCCTAACGAAAGAATAATACGAAAATCTTTGAGTAACACCCCTATGTTGATTTAAATTGGAAATGAAGTTAAATTGAAATGGACTCATCCCAAATTTTGCAAGGGTATACAGGCAGATAAGCCGACCGGGTTAGCCTGGTGGGTAGCGTGCTCGCCTGCTAACCCAAAGGTCGCGGGTTCGAATACCGCCCAGGGCATGGATGTTGTGTTTGTGCAGAGGGGTTTTTTTTCTATGAGTTGAAGAGGTGCGAAATGACCATAGCCGTCGAAGCACCCTATAAGCAAATAACTTCTACTACTAACCCTAATAAGCAAGCAAAATAGAATATGTTATTTAATATAGATATTGTAGTACCCCTATCCCCATAACACTGAAAAAAACAATAGCAGGAAAAGTCACCAAGTACCAAGAATCAGCAATAGAAATAAAAAGAATTTGTAACATGAAACAGGTCCACATTGTCCCCATTGTAATTTCAGCCGCCGGTATAGTAACCAAACAAATTCAAGACAGTTTTAAAACACTCCATCTGAACCATAATACAGGTATAAAGCTACAAAAGGCAATAGTGATCTCAACATGTCTTAACACAAGAAAATTCTTAAATTCAGCAGAACAGTACAGAGTCACTTTGATGCACAATACCCGTGCTCTTTACTTTAAACTCAGTATCAACTGGAGAGAAACAAATAAAAAATAAAATAATAATAATAATAAACTTTATTCTACGGGCTATAGACCTGTTTCAAGAAAAAAACAAAGTTTATACAAAGTAAATAAAGAAATAAAATTAAAAGTTCAGTACTCAATTCAATTGAAATACTAAAATAATACAGTTTGTTTGTAATTTGAGATTTAATATCAAACATATAGTATTTTTGAGGTTCATACAGTTATACCGTTTATCACAAACTTCCTAAATGTAGACAATGATGAGTTAAAAAGGTCAAACCTATTACAATATTCATTACACTTCAACATTACCCGATAAATGAACAAGTTCTCGTGCAGTTGGATGCCAGGATATAAACATTAAAAAAGGGTAGATTTCCTTGTGTTGACCTTAGTGACTGATTGCAATGAGAAAGAGTAAATCCAAGGATTTTTATATAATTATGTAATATGCCGTACAAAAAGAACATATAACTATATCTTCGGTGTTTAGAGAGAGATTTTAAATTGATACTTTCTACTTGACCTGATGTACGATATTGTGAGTTTGGTCAATTCCATTCATTTTTAGTTTATGATCAAGTAGTTTAAAAAATGTACTCTTGATTTTTCAAAGGGTGTGAATATGTGAGTCGTAATAAGGATTCCATATTAAAGAGCCATTTTCTAAGATAGGCCCTATCAAAATAGTATAGAGCAATAAAATACGATTTGGGTTCTTATGATCTTTACAAATAGTTTATAAAACCCAAAATTTTTGGGCT
The DNA here is from genome assembly GCA_011762765.2 of Rhinocypha anisoptera. Classification (NCBI taxonomy): domain Eukaryota; kingdom Metazoa; phylum Arthropoda; class Insecta; order Odonata; family Chlorocyphidae; genus Rhinocypha; species Rhinocypha anisoptera. The sequence goes on along the minus strand of WURS02230315.1, from coordinate 15,421 downwards.
TTAATGGAGTCGATATGCATGTTAAAACTTAGATTACATTCAAATAGGATGCCAAGATCAGATGACTAAGATACTCTTAACTTCATATGAGTGTAAATCCATAGAATAATTAACCGCACGCATCAAATTACAAGCAAAAACCGATAAAGAGATTTTTTCGTTCAAATTTCACAATTCCTTCGTTCGAGAGACTAGAGGAAAATTATTGAGAAAATTAGGCGTTCGAAAAAGGATACCGCGAACTCCAAGTCGATTCCTCCCGTCACTCAGATGGAGTCCTCTGCTCCCGTGAATGCTGAACTCCATCTCTGCCATCTTCCGTTGGATGGTCATCTCGTCGAAGTGATGCTACGAATGACCCACCAGCCGGGGAGGGCACAGAACCTTGGTCGCCATAAAGTGGCGGACAAAGGGGAGGGGAAGAACACCAAAAACCTATTGGCGGATGAAATCAGTCACTACTAGTACCACGCTCCTGTACAGTAGTGCTGACCAGACTTGAAACTATACGATGAACTACGACGGAGAGTTTCCCTCTCTGTGTTGTTTCAAGTCTGGTCAGCACTAATAGGCTCTTCAGACCGGGGGGGAAGGATTTACAAGGATGGGAATGGAAGTATAAAGTTTTGGGTTAGCTTTTTCAAGATTATCCTCCCCTTATCCTTTCCACCACCCACCCACTCGGGCGCCATGCCCCCTCCCTCCCTTCTAGAATAGAATCATGGCGTCGACGTTGCGAAAAATGTGTACGGCTGCAGGGAGAAAACGTCGAGAAGTAACAAAAGTTTCATTGTTTTTAAGGTGGATAATTAGTTAGAAGAAAAAAGTCGGAGGTCTTATAACTTGAATGCACCTCGTAAAAGACCAATTACAGTGAGCGCTGTAACATTTTTTTAAAATATCAAGAACGAAACACGAATCCATGCCCTAGATGGAGATTGAAAAATCCACCTAGTCGGGGATTCGGACCCGCGACCTCCTGGTTGGCAGACGAGGACGTTACCCCGCCACGCCACCGAGGGCGGTTGGAGTGACGTCCTCGTATAAACGTAACGTCCTCGTATCTACATCTACATCTACATAATACCCTGCAAGCCGCCACAAGGGCGTGTGGCAGGGGGTGAGCCACCACCATACATGTATGTAGACTATGTAGATGTAGATGTAGATTCGTGCAGCTTAACAGAGAGTCATTGGTCAATGAGTCAGCGGAAATGGTCAAGGACACGGACTCAAATTCTTAGATTCGGTTCTTGAGAAAATTGAGGTTAGTTCAAAATGCCGTGGACGGCGAGAATAACAAATGAACGAGTCCTTAAGCGTGTTTAATGTTTAACATACATGTGCAGGTAGGCAGTGTCAGGTGTTGCAGAAATCGTTACCATCGCAATAAATATTGTAATTTACAAAATCAAGAATAAGCTGTTATATTCCAAATAGAGAATGAATTAATCTTATGTACAGTCCTAAATCAGTCCACCCAAAATCACACACCGTCCAAACGACATACCCAGTCCAAAATAAGTACACTGTCCCGTTGTGAAGTGAACCTCTCGTGCCGTCCCCATCACTTGTCCTTCTCAAATTGTGCAACATCTCAGCGCCAAACATTTTCACAAAAATATGAAATAAATATTTAATCCCCATTAAATAACAAACCGAGAATAAGCTGCTATTTACAAGAGATGTTCAGAGAAAGAAGTAAATTAATCTTATATTGCAGTCCAACATTAGTCCACCCGAAGTCGCACACTACACAAGACTGACAAAGGGAGTGGGCATATCAGCACAATTGAGAAGAGGAAAATGGCATATCTAGGAAATACCACGGGGAAAATAACTATTTTTTCAGTTGATAATGGATGGAAGAAGGGGAGTTTGAAGAAAGAATATGTGACGAATGCGAGACATAAAGCAATGGAACGGGGCTGCATGATGTTCATATGCTGGTGCACAGACCGCGGTGAGCACAGAAGCGATCGCAAACATGCATTAGCGGACACACATGGGAAGAAGAAGAAAAAATCAGAGGATATATGGCAATGAGGTGCAGTTATGAAAGACAACCCAGCTAGGGTTGAGGGGATTAAAACGAAGGGATCACTCGTGACATTATCTATTTCTCTATAGTGCAGTATATACTCAAGTACAATCACAATGAAGTAGCCACAAGAATAAGTAGCCATAAGCGTAAGAAATAAGGGTAGAAGATAGACGACAAGAAGCAGGAAGACGAGGAGGAGCAGGGAAGCTATGGAATAAAATGCTAAGAGTGGAACAGTGATCCATCTAATTTAGTTTTTAATCCATGTTTACGAGGTGTGTCCCAAAAGTATCCGAGCCTCCATATATATTCGCGCCTGAGAATTCTAGCGCCCTCTGCCGGGTACGAGTGTCAGTTGAAAAGTCTCACGAGCTCTCTAGATGCCGCAGTTTTCGTCGGGACGCCTTAGTTAATTTGCAGCGTGCGTTTGTTTACAAAGTTGTTTTTTACCTTTGTCGAATTTTGTTAATGTAAGAAATGAGTTTGGAGCAAAGAATTTGCATTAAATTTTGCATAAAACTCTAAAAGAGTTGTACGGAGACCATCGAAATGATGAAGGCGGCATTAAAGGGACGAGTTTATGAGTATCACATAAATAAAAGAGTGGTAGAAGCGGTTCGAAGATGGTCGCACATCTGTTGATAGCAACACACGCTCTGGGCGGCCTTCGAAGACAAAAACACCGGATGACATCGAACGTGCGCGACTCGTTTTTGATTATGAGGGTGTTGTGCACCACAATTGTGCTCCTAGAGGTCAGACGATTAACAAAGAATGTTGAAATTATGTTGAAAAAGTTATGAAAAGATTTCCGGCCTCGGTGGAGGCGGGGTAACGTCCTCGTCGGCCAACCCGGAGGCCGCGGGTTCGAATCCCGACTATGTGGAGTTTTATATCTCCACCTATGGCATGGATGTGTGTGTGTCTCGTAATTGTTATTAAAAATGTTATGGTGTTCACAGTAATTGGCATCTCAGTGCAGTTTCTGGGCTATTATAAAATAAATAAATAAATAAATTGCGTGACGCAATTAGAAGAAAACGACCTTAGGGTAATCACCAGGAGACAGAAGTAGACAGGTCATATGCTGATTTAGTGTTATAACTGGCGTAAAGAATATGGTAGGAACATGAGGATCTTTGACGAAAACAAACAGGAAAGAGTATCAGAAATCAGTGGACGTTCTTCTAAACGGCGTTTACCAAAGTAGGCCAGTGGAATAAAAGTTGGAAGCTCTTAGAAAGGGAATGACAAGAGCTGCTGATAAAATAATAAGCAGAGTAAACCGAGTCTACAGAAATGGAACTAAGAACATTAGACAGGGATGAAGAGGAAAGAAAATTAGAATTACTTCAAGAGACTTCCACAAAGGAGAAATCAAGAGTTGAGCAGGGTAACAAAGGGTGGAAATCCTTAAAGAAGAAATATTTAACTGTTAGGGTTCCAAGGAGCTGCTGCAAAATTATTATGAATAGTGAACAAGGGGATAATGTAATATCCTTCGGTGGAAATGATTAGAGAGACGGCAGAAAGTAGGAAACGGAAGAGCCCGTAACGGAAGAAGAGAGAAGGAGATGCAGGGAGGAAAATAATAAATTGAGGAGGGTGACTGATAAAGCGAAGATGACGTGGAAGAAATAGCTGTGCGAATGCATGGAAGGTAATAGACGCGGGGGATAATGGGACCACCGTACAGGAAATTTAATGGATTATCTGGAAGCTCAACATGCACCCGCACTATAAAAGATAAGTCTAGAAGGGCATAAACTTCTATGAAATTCCAGGGAGAAAAAAAAGATTAGTTAAAAGAACTCTATGGAAAGGAGAATAGGCCCGTGTAAAAACATATACGAATGATTTTTTTGGTCAGAAAACTTTCTTTGGTCGATTTGGATTCGTTCACCGAAAAAAGTTACGCGAATCAATAAGAAAAATTAGTTCGAACAGGTTAATCGAATTTAGTTGTTAAAGGAATAGGTATTTAAGTTATTCGAGAAAAGCGCGATTGCCTGGGTGAATATCGTTTCGCATTTAGCCTAAGAGTAATGATCTCATCAGAGTTAATTAGGACATAAATAGGTCGGAACAAAGTGCAAAGTATTATCTATGCAGTGCGCTCTGATCTGATATGTTATTTCACTTTGTTGATTTTTGAGGAAGCGTTGGGGATTTTTTTCCGAAGATAGGAGTGGCTGGAGTGCGTAGATTCTCTCTTCGGAAAATTTTATATAACATAAGACGAGCAACCCTAGCAAGTAGCAGGCCTAAAATCTGAATAGGCAATGTTTGGCCTCGTAAGTTGATGTGAGTTAGCGAATTTTTGAGTTCAACAAAACATGTAGATTAACTTGGATTAAACCAATTGTCACCGTTATGTTAGCATAAATATATAACCATATGTGTTGCAGATCACGTAAACATAAAATAATAATAAAAAGACGCTCATAAGTGCGTCAATTATTAAATTTAAGTGATAGTTAATTTTATTATAATTTTTATGGTTATATAATCTATGGCGCTAAGAAAAGAACTTGGTTCCAATAAGCATGCCAACCCTTCACACGTGTGTAACGTCAGATTTATTAGTACAATTCTCCTCTTTGGGAGTAAACCGAAAAACCACCGCACACTTCAAAATTTACGTCTTTAACACTATCTTTCTTCCTCAACAAACACCTCTTCCATACATAACTACTAAAAACAAACTTTTAACAATCAATTCTTTAAAGATTACCACACCATAAATAACAACAAAATAACATCAATAACAACAAAACAACAGACATTACAAGTGTAACAATTTTAAGCCTACGTTCCTTGGAAATGATTTGTTAATTCATGCCTTATAACGAAACGATAATTCCTTTTATTCTTCCGAAAAAGGCAATATATTTATGGTAATTATATATTAGAATATTATATGTCAAAGATTTTTGGTATGTTTGAAAAGTATTTAACATAACCGTGTTAATTTATTTATTTACGGATTAACCGTTGACTTCTGGAATTAAATTAAAATGTCATCTTCGGTCTTAATGAGACAAAATACATCCACCGTGGGGTCATAATTCGGGTGAGATGCGGGTCACAAATGTATCCCGGACGGTCTTTTCGATAAAAATCCGCCGTGCGTAAATGCCCTCTCCGTCCTTCCCATTCGCGCCGCCAGCCTCCACCCCGAATTTCGGCTCATTTATAAAACTCCACTCCTTCCACCATCTCGAAACTACCATTGCTGCCCACGCCTCTCTTACCTCACCATATACCCTTGTTTCTTTATACTCCCATCCCACCAACCAGTCTTCTCAGCCTTATACCCTTCCTCCCCATCTCCCCCCTTTCACTCCTGCCTCCTTTTAAACCCCCTCCCAGCCCCCCACCCTCGCCAGCTCCGATGTATCTTTTTCTCATTTCCTGCCCACTCCCGCTTCTGCTCACTCTAATCTTTCTCGCAATCTGATACTCGCGTTATTTTCATTTTCCGAGCGTAAAAACTTTTTCGGTCATTCTGCACCCCCGAGAAAAATCATTACACACCTTTTTTTATTTGAAGTTACATCTAAACGCATAAAAATGGGTGTGAAAGCAACTTTCATTCGAACAAAGCGGGTAAACTTTCTTTGGGGTTCTAATTACGCGTCCTGAATTGGTTTGCTAGAACCAGAGGTTTATTTTTTAGCGTTCTGATAAGTAATTCATTAATGGAAATAATATCGGATTGCTATATTTCCTATGTGAGGTTTAGTATAATTACATCCGCGTTTTAAACCGTTATTACGTATATGATATGTTTGCATTCATTACGTTAATGGGAACTTGAAAAGAAGTGTAAAAACAGACTGCCGAAACTTTATTTATTTTATGCTGTTTGATCGCCTACTTCTTCTGTTTTCACCTTATGTCTATCGTAAATTAAAATAATCTCCATTTTTAGGATTTCAAAATTTGAATCCACAATAAAAGCCTGTAAAATTCACGTATAGTGATTATTGGGTGTTCCTGCTCTTTTCTTCAACGGCAAAATCCAATTATGAGTATCTGCTTCTATTTAGCAAAACATTTGCAATTAATATTTAATCTAACTTTATTATAATGTCGCCGTATGTAATAATTACGCAAACGTACTAATATTCGCCTTTGGTTGGTCTTGGTGGCCATTCTCTTTAACGAGTAGGGATTAAAAAGATTCAATTCATAAGACTATGACTCTCCTATAAATATCTTAAGAAAGTAATGTTGCCATAATAATTCTATGAATGAATACATTTTACAAGAACATCCTCAGCAGTATTAGCTTTAATACTATTATTTTTCTTTTCCTTGGTAATGAAATATCATATTTGAAAAATAATGCATTAAAGTCATTTAATTCTGCATCGTCTACTTTGTAATTGATCAAACTACCAGATTGCATTATTCATTAATATACTCGGTAGAAAATATCTGTTGATTAGTTTCTTGATACAATACGTGAATACTATAATAAAATTCATATAGGGACCAAATGGGATAATTTTGACAATAAGGAAATTTACTAAATTCACTTATAAAATGTCAAAATATAGGACATATCTATATATATCTCGGGACATAGTCATTTGTCAACTTAAAATAAGTCTGCCCAACCAATGAGACAAGAATAATACTACGTAATCTCCGCACTGGATCCTCTAATGAATATTTTTCCTACAGGTGCTATGCATAAAATTTCAGAGTTATCATTGAATGGATTCTGAGAGCGTTTGTTAAAACAAATTTACTATCTTCGCCTAAAAGCCCTCGACAACCTTGCTAGACAACTTGGTAATGGCAGCAAAAATTAATTAACTTTAGTAAACTGTCGATTTTTTTTCCTATCATATTTTAGAATAACCTCTATTTAAATTATTTGCACAATTTAATCTTTTTAAAATTCCATTGTAATTAAATTACATAAAATATTAACGTATTATTCCATTTTAGATTTATTTTGTCTTCGATTAATCGTCTTTAGAATTATTTTCGTACGAAAACTCAACGTATCAACCCTAATTTTTCCATATTGTGTTCCACCTAACACTAACAATTAGGTCTCAATTAGAATTCTTATCATACGATTTTATAGTGATTCGTCGTTTATTCCAACATTTTTACAGTAATGATATATTTTTTATCATTAAATTTTATTTCTGCATAAATCAATACGTATTTTCCAATGTGAATTATTTATGTATCTATGAAATCCATGTATGACAAGAGATAAAATAATAATATTAAAATTTAAGTTCAACGTACTTCGGCAAACCCTTCATCCCTAAAAAAAACTACCTGTCTCATACCTCCCTTTCCCTTCCTTTCGTGACGTTATATCTCTTGACGTACTTGAAATTCCATGAGCTCCAAATATTTCTTCCACTCATTAGTTGTGTTTTCTTTGACTTCCTCTAACACTTGCTATATTTCAAGAGCTTGAACAGCATGAATATGGATTTGTCTTTATTTTAGTCCATTTTCTCTTCAGTATTGTCTTGAAATATATGTGAATATATGAAATAACAACTATTGAAATGCTTAGTATTTATTGCTTATCTTTACCTTCCACTTTGTGCTATTCCCGGGGCAAGCATATTGCTGAAAGGTTCTCAGGACCTAACCGTCCCCGTTGCTTTGGAAAACCCTCTTTACATTTCACTACAACTTGGTAAAAAGTAGTTATAATCTCCGAGCACTATACACTTCCATTCATGTCATCTAAAATATTCATTCTGTTTCTAACTCGTCGATGTTTCCTTAGTAACACTTATCTTGAAGTGATCAATACAATTTTTACTTCTTTCACTCACTTCCATCTTGTCGGATTGCTCGTGAGATTTTATTTCTATCCCAGAGACACTTTAATTTGCAAAAATTCTTTTGTTTGCTTATCATTTGTCTACCTTTTAGGCGATGTTAATTTCCCCATCCTTCTGCGCGCGCGCTCACACACATCATTATGACATCCTAAATAAGTCCAAGTATTTGCCTCAATGGCCACGAGTTAAAGCCCACCGCTATTCTCCACTTTAAAATTATATATTATTATTATTATTAATGCATTTCAATAATATTATGCTAACAATAATACATTAATATTTTATTTGCCTTCATATGATTCTATTTTTTTAAATCTTATCGTTTCTAAGCTTTTTAAAAATATTTAATGCAGATCAATTAAAAGAAATTATTCCAAAATACTGCAGAGATAATTGAAGTTATATGTAGTCTCATATTTTCATAATCTTCATTATATTTTTCAAGTTTCCTTTCCTAAAAATCTCACTTTTAGGTAAAAATTTTTCTATTAAAGGGGTTCCTAATGGAGAGAAAGGAATGAATATTGTGTTATTGACGAAGAATATGAAGTGAAGAGTGGTAAGAAGATTTACCTATATAACACATAGCACCGTTTGACTCAGAGTCCTATCGAAGAATCAAAGGAGAAAAGAAGATAGTGGGTTGGATTTGAGAGATGTTGTGTGTTGGATGAAGATGGTAAAATTCGCGGAGAGAAAAACAAACTGCTTACTATTGGAGTAGGAGAGGTAGATGGAACGAGTAGTGTCTGTTATAAACTGCAACAGAAGGTAGAAATTTTGTGTAGGAGGAATTAAGAAAATAATATGCATTTAAGGTAGAATGATTGCCGGCAAGTAGTACTCGTGATGATGAAAAAATGATGAGATTTTGTTGGTTGGCGTTGTTTCACGTGGAGTTTTTCAAATATAGGATCAAATCTCAGTACTTTTTAGGCAATGCGATTTAAATGTAAAAAGCGGGGAATTAATGGCTAAAAAAATTGAGCAGACGTAGAATTTAAAACGTTTGTAAAACCCTTAGGTCGTGGAAAAAAATCCGTGTAATATATCGGAGGCATATTGCAATGGGAGTAGGAAAAAAGGAATTGAAAGATTTTCTGTTTTCTTTGACTGCTTATGATCATCTTGCTAAAGATTTATTTTTTACGGGAACAAAAAACTAATAAATTTCTCTTAGTGTTTTGGATGGAACATTTTCATAGACTGGCATATTAGCAAAGGTAAATGCTACCTATGTATTCTAACCGTCGTCACTGAAGTGGAGGTTTGTATACATATTAAGTGAAAAAGTTGTTTTATTCACCTCTATTATCATAAAGCCATGCATTTGCATGTCTGAAATTACATTTAATGAATTGGATAAACAATATTAAATATTTTATGGACTAACTATTAGGCGGTATAAGTAAAAAAAACATATCTTTTTCTAAGTTTATTTGGAATGAAATGAAACTCCTCATTTGTATCATTTTCCTTATTAGTCCTTCATTAGAATTGTTCACAACATGTCGTTGAATAAAACAGTCAAAAGTTAATTAGATGACTTTATCGAAGATAAAAATATCGTAGTTTAAAATATTGTTTATATTTTTCAATTTACTTTGAAGTCGTGCGTATCGAAATTGTACTAGCGGTTAGCCTAAAGTTTGTTGACCTTATTGCGTACATTCTGTCCTGAAACTTATTGTTCATGCTACAATGAATTTTATCAAAGCGCATATCAAAATTAAATATCGAGTTAAATTATTTTACTGTATCAGTGACATAAACATCTTTTGTGTGATTCGTTTTCAATTTTTTTCGTATTTAAAATTTAGAAAATAAATGAAAACTTCTTTCAATTCAGGCTTTAACCTAACGTGTTTATTTTGCCGATACATGTGGTTTTGGAAAAGGTATTTTTTAAACTCTCTATAAGCATTTCGGTGAAAAAAGTAGTTGACACGAAATTAAACTGGAAATTGCGAAGGTAAAATTTGCACGGATGCTTCAGTTTCTCTCATGGTTAATTTCCTCACCACATAACAAACCGAAACAAGAAAGCATATTCTTAATTCATACCCCGTCAGGCGGAGGACATCATCCCTCTAGACCGTGGACCGTTTGGTTTCCCCGTTTCGGCTATTATTGCTCGCGGGAGTAGGCGTCCCTTGTGATATAATTTCAAATAATCCGAAATGAGAGGTATCGATTAGCCTTTAAAAGGTCAACAAAATTAAATTTCCTCTTCGAATGCCGTCACGGAAACAAGTCCCAATATCTAACCAATGTCTCATACAAAATCTTCTTCTAATTGTTTTGGCTTGTCGCAGTATTTTCACTTATCCATATTTTTCAAATTATTACACATATTCCCGTTTTGACACTGCCACATCACTAGATTAATTAATTATTTTTTATTTATAATTTAATAAATTGTGCATTATTGTTATATATTTATATTCGTAACTTCGTGCTTCCTCTTCTTCATCATTCTATGTGTGTGTGTGTGTATATACATATGTAACATGTCGTTATCCTCACACACTTCACTTAATTCATTGGTAAACCGGCTTTTAAAATGCCAGAAGAAAATTCCACTTGTGGTTGACCTATGAACCCCTCACCGAGGGCTGGGCAAGTAAAATACTATTACCTATTTTCAACTACTAGTTCAAACTTATTTTTGGAGGCTCTCTGATCTTACCTTCCATTCTCATCCTTGTACGATATGCTCTTCGTTCCGGTCAGAAGAGCCTTATATTAGTGGTGACCTGACTTGAAACAACACCCTGAACATTGGTTTGGAGGTAACTTAAAAAGTTTTTGCAATGCGTAACAATAATTTTTCATATTCGCAGTCGATAGTTGTTTAACAATGTTCCCATTTTTATCCTAAAGAATTTCAACAACGTAAGCATCAACCTTTCCTTCAAGTGCTTTGCCCAGTGATTTTCTCGGGCTTTAGCAAACCTGTGCGGTGATTTCTCCTAAGGAATCGTTTATTCTCTCTCAGGCATTAAGGAAGCAGACTTTGACTAATGGTTACTAATTTACTCGAAAACTGATTCTCTCTCGCGTTCATACTGATTCGGAATCATCTGGGAAGCGAACATACTGAGACTTTAACTTATCTGAGATTATAGAAGCCCACGCACCATTCCGCAGACAAGCTTCGGTGGTGGAGTTTATTACTCGTATTATAACCTCCGATACCAATTCATGAAATCGTCTATGACCGAACCCTCAGGTCTCAACCAACTAATCATCTCAATACCGGCCATCTGCCTTCTCCCCCACCCCCATCTCTACCCATCCTCCACAACCTCATCCCTCTTTGAAATGAAATGGCGAACTTTCACAGATAGATATTTATTATGACTCGTGTTTTAGTAATAATATACCATCATCAGATGGTGTTGATGTAGCGACACTGAAACTCGTGTCATAATAAATCTGCGGAAGATCGCCATTTCATTTTCCGTGAATCTATTTTCCCAAAACATCATGCCTGAAAATTCATTATTATCTGTAATAGTCGTTCTGAAATTTGGTACCTACACGACATATAATTTTTTTCTACGAGTATTTCTTCTTTACGGTATCTACTAGCGTAAATTCTATGGATTATTGGTTGTCTATAATTTACGAAAGAATAATAAATCAAGCTTTACTTTAACAAAATTTAATTCAAGTGCTCTTATTAAACATTTTTCTCAATGCAAAATACCCGATGAGATAGATTTGTTGTTTTCTGCAGTAATAGAATTTGATTTCAATATAAGATTTTCCTCTTTATCGGAAATCAACGCTCGAATCCAATTAACAAGCTGCTTAGATTCAATTAACATGCTTCTTCAAAATAAGGGATTATATAATAATGGGAACAAGCAACTGTCAAACAGAAAAAAGACTTGAGTGGTAACTGGTTGTCTCTACAAGATTGATTGAGGGGTAATCTACCGGTTAAGATATGCCTTTATATGCCTTAGGTCAGATTTTACGGGCTACATCTAATTTAATTTCTATAAGGTAGCTCATATAGATTTCTGGAAAGGAGATAATCAAACATTTGTAATTTCCACTTAAAATTTATTAAAAACGTGGCCTCTGGGCTCCTTGAGTCATCTTCAAGTCTTGATGACTCAAGAACTCGGAATCCGGGTCGTGTTTTTAATAAATATTAAATGGAAGTTACAAGTGTTTGTCTATCACTTTTCCAATATGGAATGTTTTCACAAAGTGAAGCCGGAGACTACGATTTGTAAATATCTATAATTGATAGGCAAAGGTGATAACTCATTTGAGGAAGGATTTACACACCCTACGTGGTTATCATTCTCGATTAAATCACACTTGACATCCACAATGAGTATTTTTACCCTGAATTTAACGATTAAGTAAAAATGCCATACTTTCTCCCATTTATCAAAAAAATGATGCTAGAAACTTTTTTTCTTTTAAGTAGTTCATACTGTATAGTGACTCAATAATCTCCTCTCAGCAGAAGGTAATCATTAGATGTATCTTTACAGAGAATTCATTCAGATATGTCAACAAAAGTTTAACAAAGCTCAATGATGCGTCCCATTAGTTTAAGTTGACTGCAGGTAGATGGTACTCTGCAAAGGAAAAAAAACAGTCTTCTTAAGTCTAAATACAAATATTTCCACAAGCATTGGGTGATGATTATGGTAGCACCTTGGCCCAATATGCAAAAGTTGTGGATTTGCAGCAATAAAATACTTATAATCACACACCAAATACATTTTTAGATATATTAATATGAATGGAGCTTGATTTTGACTGTTTGGCACTAACGGTGTGAATGCGGTTTCATACCATAAGGTAGAACATACTTGAAGGCGTTGACTTCAGGCATGCGGGCCAAAATGCACATTTTCTCCTATTAGATCCAAAATAGTCAATTGAAAAGTTGAGAGTTTATGTTATCCATTATTATTCCATAACAGAGTAATTAGCCTCTCATTGGGTCCCCGTAAAATGATGAACTTGGGAGTCACAGGGTCGTCAGCCTTAGTAGTGGATAGCTACACTCAGTTTTTAAACTCTCTCGGGAGATGACACGCTTCTCAAATCATCCCCTGGGTTCAGGAGGACAAAAGTTTAGACCTTAACACGCCACCCCCTTTGCGGTGTGTTGTGGATGTGCAAATTGTGCCCCAGAGCAAGGGCGTCGGGAAATCGAAGGAAGCGAAAGTGTTGATGTTCGCTGTTAACATTATCGTGGTGCCTTTCTCCCGCTCTTCACGCGTCTAATTGGGCCCCTCGGAACCCCCTCCTCTTACGCTCCATTCGACTTGTTCCTTCATTGAGTTCGTTAATCGACGAAGCCGTGATGTCGTTAGTCTCCCGCGCTTCAATTGTTCTTGTTGTTCTCCTGTCCCTCCTCTCGACTTTCTTCGACAGAACGGCCAGTTGAATGGAAGTAGGCGAGTCAGATTGGAACCGGGAAGTCAATTGCTTGGATTCCTTCATTCTTTTCTCGTTATTCTTTTTTTACTTTATTTATCTATTCAATTGTTCTCCATTTCAAATCGGTTTCACTTAACAACGTCCATGTGTTTAAAAAACATTATACCCACATATGGCTTTTTAAAGCTATTTCGGATATTTACTTTTATATATTTATAGATTCACCAACCTTATGGGATAGTTGAACCAAGAAACAATATTTAATTAGATTTTACTGTCTTCTTTTTCGAAGATTTTCCTTGAAAATTATTTACATTATGATAAATTGATGGTCAAATAAATTTTAGTAGTTTTGTAAGCAATATTTAGCTTAAAATTTAACTCTTATTAACAATTAAGTTAAGAAGTGATCGTAGGACAGTTGACTCAATGTTATAAAGCAGAGGCTCATGCTCACGTAAAAAGAATGCTATATGTAAGACAGTTATCCGGAATTCCTTTTGTATCCCACTCGCCACTTCATTTTGTAGATGGTAGGAGATATGTGGCAGGATAGAGTAAGAAATATTACATATATTCGTGATACCACCTCTTACAGTCTTTTCTTTGGAAAACATAGAATGAAGGATTTCATGAAGTTTTCGATATTAGTATTCGATGTATGGTGACATGCAATTATTTAACATCAAACAAAGCGTTCGTACACTAATTTTATAGTGTAGTACCAATTATAATGAAGTCACATACCTACGATGTAGAAAAGCCGTAGTGGAAAAGATGGTCGGAAGACGTTACCCAGCTTTACATTCTGAAGATTATTCGACAAACATAGCTTCCTGTTTGGTCTTGAGAGTACAATTTATTCAAAGAATTCGTACGGTAATTATATTAGATTTAACTATGGTAATGTCTCTTGGAATTTCAATGACTTTTTACCATTTACAGGAAAGATGAAATGAATAATAATTATAATATAAAATATAAAAGTCAACCTATTTAATTTCTTTACGATAACATTTTTAAATTTTGAATTCAGGAAAAATTCTGAAGGCATTTCATCGAAACTTTGAAATTAAATTAAAATTAAACTGAGCTCTTGTCGATAGGGTATTGCTGCACACCGTCATGTAATTATGACTACTGAGTATAATAAAAGTGATAACCTTTAATGAATCCAAAATATAATTTTAACTAAATGATTTCCCAATTGTTGTAGCCGTAGGAAAAACGGAGTAAAGCCGTTTGTTTATCTTACTGGTAATTCTCAACAAGCGATTTGTCAAGGGGAAAAAGTGATAACAAATAATATTTTCCAATAATAGTTTGATATTCATCGTCCTGACGTGTAACATTTAACTAATCAAACAAATGACTTTAATAGATCTCCTTTTACTAGATGCCTAGGCATGTGGAAACGCCATAAAGGACAATCTGGGGAGTTATGCAAATGGTGCATGCCGGTGGAGAATTATCGTCGAGTAAATTTTCGTAATCATCGATTTCCGTTGTGGGACCCAGTTCCTACGCCACGAAGCCAGAGACTAGTACGCAGTCCCTAAAATGGCGGAAAATCCATCTTCAATTCATATTCTTAGCATGAAATATCGTGATTATTGCTTCAACGCCGTGAAGTGATTTCTCTCTAATGTTATCCATCCATTAACTTCAATTACTGCGCTGAAGTCGAAGTTTACCACCACGGAAAGATTTCGGAAAAGTATTTACTATATGCGCCGGAACTCAAACTTGTAACTTGGCAAGCTGATGATGAAGGGTAATCTACCGGTTAAGGTAGGTTTTTGATGAGAATTAGCTTAGGTTTGCCGCGTAACATCTAACTTTAATCCCTCTTCACATCTGCATACTTCCTACCCCCTATCATTCTGTCCATAATCCCTATTCTCTTCCTACACCCCTACCCCGTTTCCCCAACATTCTACTAAATCTCTATTACAACCTTCAACAACCCATTGCTTATGAGTACCCCTTCTATCCACCTTTCCTGTCTTTTTTTGGATCTCTCGCAGTAAACAGCTCTCCTCTCCTACCATTCTCAAAACTTCTTCGTTCGTTTTCCTCTCTATCCACTTCACCTTCTCCATCCGTCGCGAAACCCAAATCTCAAAAG